>JABSTR010000875.1:0-97015 GCA_013339765.2 Haemaphysalis longicornis | reverse complement strand
ATTAGTACACGTGAAGTACTGCATCAATCTGAAATGTAGAAAAATCTTGGTATTTAAAAATAAAGGCCTCGCGGAAAACGTCGAACTGCTACCTCCGACGGAAACAGCAAGGCTGCGACAACAATGGACCACGGAAAAAACAGGAGAGCGCCCTTAAATTCGTTCTGGGGCAGCAATGCAATATTATTTGCAATTCTATTGCCCAATGTAGGCATTGTTTAAACTACGATTCCCCGCGTTTCATAGCGATACCAAATGTGTATTCGTAGCCTAGACAGTGTTGCTAACTGGTTTCTTAGGGTTTGCGACCGCATCACTCACCCACGGTCGCGGCCAGTTGTAAGAGCTTCCTGGTGTTCTCTTCGCGTTATTTTCAGCTTCGTTATGCTACGCAAATAACGCAGTCTTATACTCACAAAAAACATTCTGCGCCCCTACACTGTGCCTCGTACAACTCTCCCGCTCTCCTGTTGAATGCTCACTAAGGACCTCGACTAACACCTCTCACCAGCCCACGCTATATTTCACCAGTACACGTTAATTAAAACATGTCACTTACTGCACCTGGCCCATCACTAGTACATCTCAACCACTCATATGTTCACTGATAGTTCCCGACCCGCCAACCGCTTGTAAAACTCGCCCTCTTTGTATTCCAGTAAGACTTCCTAATGACAACGAGCGATTCTCTCCTGCTGGCCTACCATTTGTACAAGACGTCGTTTCCAGTGTCCACTAAACCGTCCTAATAAACTTAACTGCCACTTCTGCGACTCCCTCGACAGCTGCGTACCAATTACCCCCTATGACCTAGACTAATCTTGTACAAGTCACCCGCTCTATATTTCACTAATAGCTCCCAACAGCGAGCGATTCACTGACACTGGCTTACGGCTTGTACTATAGAGGGCAGCTTCAATTGAGTACTTTTTCCGGTATGTACCCGCGATCACTAGGACTCATCTTGAAGGCACAAAAACAACGACGACGTCGCGCTTCGCCTCATTGTGGACAAGGATACTGTATGGTATCCGAAACGTCAAAAAAATCTGCATTTGACTAGTTAAGTCACCATTACTTTGCTATGAACTCGAGAACCAACCATACGAACTTCTGTCGAACCATAGACTACGACTTTTGTGACACTCGCTTGCTAACCAGTTCACTATAGCCCCCATAGTGTCAATGCCACGTTCCCCACGCCTGCAGCCATACCACTTGATCGACGTCCGTTTCACAAATACCACTCCTAATGACAAGAGGCGACTCTTCGCACCTGGCCAGCGGCAGGCAGCGGCTGCAGGAAGGCGTTGTAGTAGACCGGCGTCGCTGGGACGCGCGACGTCCCGGCCGAGACGGGGCCACCCATGGCGGCAGCGTTGAAGGCGACCACGGTGGTCGTCGTGGCGGCTTGTTTCTGCTGCTGGTGGATTGCGGACCTCTGGGGAGCCTGCGGGTGCTGTCGGTCCAGGAGGCCTCGCAGCCGAGGGTACAGGGCCACGGTCGCCTGCTGCTGCTGCTGCTGCTGCTGCTTCAGGGCCGTCGTCAGCGGAGCCAGCTGGGCCACCTGAATCATGGGGGCCGGAGGCGCCCCGGGAAAGCTCCTCTCCGGCGGTGGAGCTAAATTTGCGCTCTGGCCCGATTCTTCCGTCGCCGAGCCTGGAGAGAAGAGAGACCGTAATCACACAGGAGTTCGCTACTCAAAGTACAAACAGGAAAGGCATCCATTTTAAACACGCATTGTTTAATAATTGAAAAGGTGGTAGCAAGGTGTGGTTCTATGTTAAAGCGCGTATTGTTGAGCCTACGTAACAGTGCGCGCTCCGCTCTCCAAGCCTCTCCGAGCCACAGACAAGTCTGAACGCGGAGATGGCCACCTAGAGATGTAAGGTTTCGAGGATGAAATTTTGAGGGGAAAAATCTAGAGGATGTGAAAAAAAATGAATTAGAAATAGTAATTGGTTTTTAGAAAATTCTGTTTAAAATTGAAAAAAGCGGTGTAATCTATGTTAAAGGTTTTACGTAATGCGCGCATGACTTTTGAGCCACAGACAAGTTGAAAGATTAGAATTAAGGTTTCAGAAATTTCGCGAAACATTTTTTTCCCCTATGATAAATTGAAGACGATTCCGCACAAACCTATTAGAAATTCGACATCCTTCCTGAGGCGGAAGTCTTAAATGTCTCATCAATGGCGAAAAGTCACCGTAGTTGCTGATGCACTACACGAATGGAGCCAAATTACGGCCGCTGTAAAAAGAGAATCAGTAAATAAAATATATACACAGAAGCTTATTTGGGTTTAAATGGAATTCGAATGCGGGTCGCGAAGAGCAGCAGATAAGTGCTGTAATTACAGCACTAACCCTGTATCGTGCCGGCATGGAACAACAATTATCTGCATGCGTGCCGCATGACAGGTGAACGTGACGGAACCGCCAACACGATGCACCAGTGAAAAAGTCTTCAATGGTCACTTCAGACACCTAAGCGCGCGTTTAAGTTTCGTCTATATCACTACAAAAAATATAATTGTTGCTTACTGCATCACAAAAGTTACGGCAACGCTTCCGCCCTCAAAATATGTGCACGATTTCACGTCAAAATCATTGATTTCAGAAAGCGTTTTGCTCACTGCAGATTGCTCGCATACAACCGAATTTCCCAGGAGAAGCTTTGTTTAATTTTACGAATGTTACCATGGTTAAAAAAAAAATACTTTTCCTAATGCTTTTTTGTTGTTGTTTTTCAACCGCTCGTATCTCTAGATCGGCCGCCGCGACATCACAGGCGAGTAAAAGCTCGGAGCAGTCGCAATCGCGACAGACCTGTCGCCTCCTCTACTCCGTGCGTACACGAGCGGCTCCCATTTGAAGACCGAATAAAGTCCGCACGCCCAAAGAAGAAGCGGTTTACCAGGAAAAGCGCACAAGCTTCGTTGTTCACTACAGTCTTCAACCACTACAGCAAGCTGCGCGCATTTCTTTTGTGCAGCGTTTTTAAATGACTAAAACTCGATTACCGTGGGCCCAGCCCGGCGATTGCAATAAATTTCCCTACATATTGCTGCACTGTAACGTTGTAGATTTGACCCCTCTTGTCCCAACTGCCCCGCTGCTGCGTACGCTGATTTACCTCATTGCCTATTCTATTGCCCGGCGGCTCAGATATATCCGACTCGTGTCCCTCCACATCCCTTTCCATCGCCACCTGGACCGCCTGGCTTGGCTCTGAAGGGGAAGAAAAACAGCGCAGACTGGTCGCCCATGGGCGGTCGACATGCTCCGCCTGTAGCTTCGGCCGAATAAAGCTCTTTTCTACTCTTCTAACGTTGGTTCTCTTTTAACTGACACTGAAATAGTGGAAAGCTCCAGATTAAATTCCAACCACTTCCTTGTGGTGGTGGTGGAAAAACGCTTTTATTTGAGCCGACAAAAAAAAAAAAAAGAGATAGGTGGGTGGCCTCTTCTCAGTTCAGAAAGCTGCTCTAGCCCAGGAGATCACGCGTTCCGGAGTCCCGAGCTGAGAGCTGGTCAGCCCGCACTCCCACTGCTCCGGGGTTGGGGAAGGGGGGTGGATTCGGGTGGTCGGCGCATGGCCATACAAAATGGTAAGTCGTATTGGGAGTGTGGCAGGTAGGGCAGTTGTAAGGATGCGTAGTGTTCTTTTTTATACCGTCTGCTTACTCCGTAAACACCTAGGCATTTTTAGGGCAAAGTTCTATAATGTCTCGATAGTCGCATAATCCGGCGTTGTTTATCCTCTGCAGCGTATCTAAGGGGGACACGTGACGGCATTTGTGAGGGTAACACGAGCACCCCAGTCTCGGAGAACTCTGATTCTGCCCAAGTGTATAGCGGCGTGAAGTGTCGCCTACATGTTTGCCTGCCGAAGTGATTCGCGCCGCGTCTCCTGCCACACATTCGAAGCTTCTCAGTGCGGAGTCCCGAATGGTCTCCGTTGTGGTAACCAACGAATACGAAGAGAGAAAAGAGAAAGAAGGTGCGCAAACACGTTGCGGCTGTAAAGAAGTATTTGATAAGTGCCGCCGAGCGAAGCCATAATGCGTTCGCCTTCAAAAAGCGTAAGCTGCAGACGTAAGTGCCCAGAGGAATATCTTTTAATTGTTCTAGACATGACCTGGTGACCAGAGCCCGCACTGACACTGATGACCCGAGTTTCCCGACCAGGGATACCCCCCCCCCCCCCCCCCTCCTAGGGCGAGTGTGTCTGCCGTCATGCCCAACTAGCTGTTTTTCTTAAAAAAAAAAAAAGGCTGGGCCAACTCCACTAACGTGAAACCTGGGGAGGGGCGAAGCATACAGCGTATGAGCGTATTCTTGGCGCCTTGGCGTTTTTGCCAACGGAGATGAAACCGCTGGGGGGTACGGGTATACAGCTTTGCTGTAAAAGTCTCTTGTCTTGTAAGCACGAAGCTCTTATAGGGAGGCGTAAACGATTGTCCCGGTGGTTTTTTTAGTACGCGTTACGAAGCGCTCCAGCGCTAAGCGCGGACGAGCGTCCCGGTGTTTTAGTACCGTGACTAAATGAGACGAACGACGATTACTACGACAGGAGACGCCTTCAGCCCCAGCCCCTAAGGGGCTTTGCCCTAATAAACAGCAGTTATTTCCAGAAACATTTACTGTTATCGCCTAACTGATCAACCGACAACAAATCGCGGCCGACCGACCAGTAGTAGTTCACGGACGTGACCCCAACGTTTTTTTACACGCGGCACATGTACAGTCATGGGCAAATGATATGCCACCACGCAAATATGAACCAAAACAGACAAATAACGCAACTTTTCCCCATGTAGGTGAAACTGAGGCATGGATTTATTGCACAACCAAAGTTGGGAAATGCGGCTTTCCAAATATACAAATAGCGCGCCATTATTTCACATAAATGAACGGTATTTTTCAATATTTCAAGTTCTGCTCCATATTTTCGTGTTCGAATTTCCTTTTTCCTAGACTGTACGTTTGTTGTACATTCACGTCCACTCCATAATTAGGCACTGGAGCTACACCTAAAAACAAAACCGGGCAACAACGTGCACAGCCGTACAGCGCCTCAACTCTATCCGCCACTCGACCGCAGCGAACGCTCGGTGTTTGTCGCGTGGCTGTTTGGCGACAAAAACGAAAGCCTTGCCGGCCTTTCCGAGAAAAACACGCGGCTGGAACTGGCTGGCACCGAAAGTTCGTTGCATACGCACCACGCAGGAAGCCAGATAAATGCGTATACCGTCGACCAGTCGAGATGCTATCGGCGTCCCTATAAGCCGCGCTTGCCGGCACAAACATTGAAAACCTGTCGCGGTGATGGCGCTCTCGAGTCCCCGAGGAGGCGTCGCCACTTCTGTGTCGGCTGCTTGCCTTTAAACAAAGCAAGGCGCGCGAAGCTCGAACGGGCCACTGAGTTACGCTAGAGTTATCCGAAATTTCGTCCTAACTAATGTATCGAAGAAGTGCATCAGCTAAGCTGCTGCTTTAGAATAAACGAAGAAAGAAAAAGTGCCCGAGTGAAGAAACAGCCACGGGAACGCCTATTTTGCTGACCAGGGGCGGTATTCTCGGGGTTTTGTCCCCTTTGTGTCCGTTTCGAAAGTGTCCGTTTTGAGCAAGCCCTCTCTGGCTAAAAGCGAACACCCGGATGTGACGCCATCAAGCACGGCGGAGCTATGAGCCGCGGCTCCTGGGAGTAGACGATTTTTCGTCGCCTTGTTGGTTCGCTGGCGGAACAACAAACACATAAAAGATAGTTCAAAACAAGTTTAGTCGTTTAAAATGTGCTTAAACGAACAGCTGTGCAAAAGTCAACCCAAATCCCGCCTACAACTGGAAGCATATACGTCACAATAAAGCGGACGCAAAACGGACGTTTTCAAAACGGACAGTTACGAGAATACCGCCCCAGGAGTGCGAGTGAGGGAGTTTTTTTGGCACAGCCAGTTCAGCCACTGTCTAGAACCCCGACTAGAGACACGTTGGTTACCTGCTGCCGAGCTGTCACTTGGTGCCTTACTGAACAAATGGAAAACAAACTTAGATCGGCTGTATTGGCCATGGAGCGAATAATGTTCGGACGAACACTCACGGGCAGGAAACGAGCCTCTTGGATCAGAGAATTAACTAGAGTAGACGATATGGTTGTTCAAATGGAGGAAAACAAATGGGGGCTGGCCATGTATTGAGACGAACCGACAACCGGCGAGCAATTAGGGCAACGGAGTGGATACCAAGGGATGGGTCTAGACGAAGAGGAGGGCCATTAATCGGACGGGGGGATGACATAGGTGAATTCGGTGGCCAACAGTGGGCTCGAGCGGCGCACTACATGAGCGGTTGGAGGTCAATGGGAGAGGCCTTCGCCCTGCACTGGACCTGAGCAGGCTGACGATGATATGATGATGATGATAACGACCCTACACTGTTGCGTTCCTTCGTATACACTATTTTAAACTTGGTGCGGGTTGATGGTATACGTGGGAGGCTATGTTTAGGTGGACGGGAAATCCTGCTGAGGGGAGGAGCGAGTTGCAAACGAAACCTCTGAGACATTTTACTTGACATTTTCCACAGTTAAAGCAGAAGAAAAAATTGGCGACTCAGTGCATACTTTCACACCTTTCCGAAAGTAATTTTTTATCCGTTCGGGGCTACGGAAACTGAGTCAGGAAAGTCCAACTTCTGCTCAACCTAGAATTGCTAGATTTGCTATAATTACTAGATTGTGAACTATGAACCCATAGCGGTTCCGGAACGTCAAACATTTCATTTTGGTCAGTGACTGTGATCTCACAAGTGTCAACACAGAATTGGACTTGCATATATTGTCAACAAGCCAGAGACGACGCAGTTGTCTTGAAGGAAAACACGTTTATTGGAGCGAACTTGTGCTCCCCTGACAACTAAAAAGAATACACAGGCGGCGAAGCAGCAGTCAACAAAGTGACGTGTGCGAGCGAGCGTCGACGATCGGAATACCGCGGAGTCTGCTCTGCAGGCTTTTATCTTTCGGCGCAAGTGTTTCTGAAACCGTCGATTTACATTCAGAACATTGTAGATCAGAGAAGATTATTCTGGGCTAGATATATCCCGTGCGGCATAAAAATAAAGAATGCAAGACGCACTTCGCTTGACACAGATAACCGGGCCGGGCGTCGCCGGGCAGTAAAAACAAACTATAAACAAACAAACAAACAAACAAACAAACAAACACATACATGGTTCGGGGCAATATCAACTTGGGATGTTTCCTTGATTTTGGGGTTGTCCTCTTCGTGTTGATGTGAGATTAAACATTCGAAGCGTATTTTGGATTGCCTCACGGAAATCGTAAATTCTTTAGCATACTTAACTGCGAAGGTACCTGTACATTTTCTGCAACAACATGAATTGACTTCAATTTCAGTGTTTTTTCTTCACGCATTACACGTGGACACTATGTCCATCAACCATAAACAATTTTCTCTTTCAGCATTACAGACGGCCTTTGAGACTATAGTGTAGTCTATATGCTCCCAAGATCTTTGAAACCGTACAGATACACCTATTCATATCGCGGACAGGTTGTTCTGGTAGTTCTTGGAAATCGAACCCACGCGTTCGTGTTCGGGGAATCAGTTGGTCTGCACTGAACTTGTTGGCAGTTTACCCTGACGTTTAGCAGAATATTCATTGAAGGGTTGGTGGGAGCGGAAGAGGCTACTAAAAATAAGTTGCCATCATGTAATCGCCATCCGTTATTTGTTGCTGTTAAAGTTACAGATCGCCCAAAACCAAGCTAACTTGCTGTGATCATCACAAAAAATAACAATGCGCTTGCTCGCGCGAGCAGAAGCATTGGCGCCTTAGCAATAACGTTGCCATACTGCCACTATTTCAGTGTAGTTATCTAAATCAGACTAACACATTTCGTAATAAAACAACATGTAAAATTTGTAATAAATCTTCACTATCATATGTATAATGATGATGAATCGGCATTTCACTGACTACATAAATCCGAGAACCAAGGTTCCTCCCATGGGAAAGTTCTTAGTGAAAGAGTCGTTTAAACCTCCAGTAACATCGTGCCACAACTTAACGTGTTAGTTCGAGCTAGAGGAGGTCCCGCCGCGGTTTCCAACTTTGGGACCTCTTGTATACTACGCTGCACAGCACATTCAATTGTAATTCCAGAAAATAAACTTTGAAACTTAATCGGCACTCATCAATCAGCAGCTCTCCTTGTCCTTCGTCTGAATTTATCGCGATTAAAAGTGTTGATCCGTGGCACAGGTTCCCTGTCTCTAGGTGTGTTGGTACATAAACTGGCGTGTTGGTACATAATCTAGGCAAAACAGCGCAAAAAAAGACAAAGACAGAGAGAGATGCACGACAAGGACTGCGCTGTCCTTGGTCAGCGCAGTCCTTGTGCATCTCTCTCTGTCTTTGTCTTTTTTGGCATAAATCAACCCACGATTAGCGACAATAAATCGCTTCGTATCCGATCGTTTCGGTGCAAAATTATCGAAAGACTGTAGGGTTCCTGGCACCCCTACCATGTAACGCTCCCCTCCCCCTCCCGTCCAAATCCTCAAGCAGTTCCTCTCTCCACTATTCTCCTCCTCACTCACCTTCCTCTGCCCCTCTCACATCCTCCGTTTGACACCACCCCTAATTCAGTCCTACACTTCCAGTCATACCGCCAAGGCGTAGCTTCGGCGGGGTAAACACTCACAATCTGAATTATCTTCCCCCGTCACCACCCACCCCTCTTCTCTCCACCCTTGCACCCCCACACCCCGGCCACTCCCTCTGCTTCCTTTCACCCTCTCTATCACAACTCCCTCCCTGATGTCCCTCCCGTCTCCTCCACTCAGGCTCTACTCCCTTTCCCCCCTCATACTCCCCTCGTCTTCTACTTTGCTCCCCTGATAAATCCACCTCTCTTTCCTTTCCCTTTCCCAAAATTACCTTCATGCTCTACCCGCTGTTACGATTCAGCGCGCCGCTACCCTGTGCGCGCGTGCTGCGAGTTTGGTGTAGTGCGGGTAAGGTTCAGGAGCTTGGCGGCAAAGCCCCGCATTCTTGAGGCATGCTTCGACGAGCCGGAGTGCGTCCGCCGCACGGATCCACGCTGGTGGCAAAACACGCCCGCGGCAATCGCAAAACAAACTGTTCTAATGGGGATCGTGTCGAGACTTGAATGTGCGAGCGGAAGCCGCCAGCAGAGATCCCTCCTCTCCCCTCTCTCAGGCTCAACGTGAGCCGGCTTCACGAGACCGGAACGTGTGTCTCGCGTCTGTGCTACTTTGTTCGGGATGCGTGCAAAAGAAGCAATGGAGAGAGGGTACGCCGTTGGCGCATTCTGTGTACAAATTCCGCCGTTTTAGCGACCCATGTGAGACCGCATCGGGCTTCCGTGAGGAGCGCTGCCCTGCCCGAGTCATGCTATAAGCTAGCCCGCAAGGGTTCTGCTCTTGGATCGTCGCTGTTCATTTCTCACCATGCAGTAGTTCCAGTGAAGTTTTGCCCTAGGCTCTTTGTCGTCAACAGCGAGGCAGCTCTCCTGCTGGTCTACCACGCTACCCCTACTTGACGGAGCTCGATACGTGACGTCTTGGCCAATGTAACACCGTCCTCATATCCCGGGAGAGTTGACGGTGAGTAATTGCTCCGCCCGTCTGTTGGCTCGGCTGCGTTCTTCCCCTCCATACGTCATCTGCGGTATACTGGCGTGGACGGTCACCTTTCGCTAGAGCAGTCTTTCAGTCGCGCAGTGAAGTGGCTGTTGCTAAGAAACGCTTCCCACGGTTCCTGATGCCTACGCCGGCATTTTCGCTCTGTGGGCTACTTGGTGCTTTCGAATTAGAGAGCAACGACGAAGATGGCCAACGCAGCGTAGGAGCGAAATAACGCCTGTGGGAGAAACCGTCTTAGGGAGGACGTTAATGAAGACCACCAAGACGGTGGTGGTGGTGGTTGTGATCACAGTATATCAACGAAGGTACCTGCAGGTCTTCTGCAGCGAATACAGTACGGTATAAGGCGTGAAGACGGTACAGTTGATTCACAGTCATAACGAAGAAACAGCGCACAGAAACGAAACGGAAGACACGAAACAGACAAACAGTACCGTACTTATAATTTATATAAAATGCCTCGCTTGCAGTGCATCCGAGGACAGTTGTCCACGTCGACGCTCGAAAGCAAGAAGGTCGACATTGAACGTTTGTGAATATCTGCTAGCTGTGATTCATCTGTCGATTAATGTGGCTGGAATTTTATCCTTATGTCAGCGCTGTTTTCTACACCACTAAACACGTGGTCAGTGTTCAGATCCAGTTCAGGTTATTGTTTTTATTAGTCACATAAGCTCCGATGGTGCGTGCCACCAAATTTACGTTTCGGTGTGTATACACTCATGTAACTGACAAAAAACGAAAGGGGATGAAATGAAAGGAATTCATAAGGAATCATAAAAATTAGCGGACCGCCCGTCGCACTGACCCTAAAAAAATCACTCCGCTGCTACCCACGAACAACTACCCGGCCATTATTACCATAAAGCTGAAAAAAACCTTGGAAATTCCTCAGGTACCTCAGTTAGACGCCCTTATGCAGATATCTTTTACCACTACCGACTAGACTTCTTCAACTACCCCTCGCCTCGTACCTTTCTCAACACCACAGAGTACGTCTTCGGTCTGAGACCCTACCGACCAGGGACGTATTACAACTCATCAATTCTGTACAAACACAGCACCCACAATGAAACCATATGTGAAATGAACATCTTGCAAAGCCCCCGAACCATATGCCACCTTCGTATGGTCTATCACCCTACCACCCAATCACCCCAGACCCACACAGGTCCCCCACCCCTACCCGGAGCAGCGGGGAATGCGAGCTTATCAGCTGCATGCCAAAGACTCCGGTCAATCCTGTGTCTCGCGCAAGAGGCTTTCCGGACTAGAAAGTTAAGCCGCCCACACCCCCATCTTCCGACCCGCTAAAGGCAAACAATATCGAAGCTATTTAACATCCAGGCCTGCCTTCTTCCCCTGACACCTATGTCCACTCCTGCACGTACACTTTCTGCCGCACGCGAGATGGCGTCCAACCACGCCCTGAAGCAGCCCACGTGCAGAGTGAAGCATATCTGCAAGCGTGGTAAGATCCCCTCCGAATGTCATTGCGCCTGGAAACGATTGTCTGGAATGTCAAACTGAACCCAGATCTTCCCCGCATCCCCAGCCCCTCACGTGAACAGTTGGAGAGTACGCTGGCCGGCTTCCCTGCCCCGACACGCAGCTTTCTGCTAGTGGAAAGGGCGAAGACAACCGGTCGCACCAGTGGAGTATTGGACTGAAAATCCAGACCACGGATATCCTCGCTTCTATTATGATTAAAGTTTCTCGCTCTCCATCTCCCCCGTTAAGGGTAAATTGGTCAGCTTTAGCGAATAGAATGAAGGCCAGGCTGAGTCCCACCTACCGTAGTAGTAGGCTATCCGGCAGATGGGCGGCTCCGTCGAGGCAACCCGAGCTGAGCCCGCTGCCGCTGCTGGGAGAGGGCGTCGCGAGGCGGGCCGGCTGAGTCGCTGCCAGGGACTCCTCCCGGGATCCACGTAAGGGAAGCGCTCAGGAAGCGCCGTCGGCGACAGCGGCTGCAGGCTTGGCGGCTCCGCTGGGCGCTTGCAAGGGGCGAGGCGGCGGCTTCCTGCTGCGCTCCCTGCTATAGGGAGAGTAGCATCCCCGAGAATCCGTGCTCTTTCCATCATTTAAAGCGAAAGCTCTACTACGCTACGCATTTCAAGGTCATTCATCGCGTCGCAGCGTCTCAGCCGGCCGCCGCCGCCGCCGAGCAATTCTCCGCCTCTATTTCTGCTTCGCTGTTCAGAGCTTTGCCGCGGGGTGTCACGTGACTAGTCGAGGGGGGGAGAAAACACTTCCGCCGTATCGCCCAGTGGCGGCGGGCCGTCTGTCCGTTCGGTTCAGCGCAAGCGAACCACGTGACTAGGCGACGCGTTTAAACGACTGAATGTGAAAACACTGCGATGACTGAGTTTGCGGGAACGAAGACTACAGAAACAGCGATGCACGCACACGAAAGCACTGCCTTTCAGGCTACTTCTGCCAGTGCTTGGCCCCTCGGGCTCGCCAAGGATAGCGCACTGGCTGGGCTGTCTGCGCATGCTCTTCAGGGCGAGGGAAAGGATGAATACAACCATCCAGCAGAGATAACAACGCGGCAGGCTGCGACACCTCAAGCAAAGGCGAACTTTCAAGAAACATTGCGTGCATAGTCTTTGCTCTCGCTCGTAAAAGCTAGATGTAAAATGTCGTTTCATCGTGACGTACTTCCGGTTAAGCAGTGGGCGTTGGCAGTAGGTTTGTTGCGCTTGCGTTACGTCACTTCCGGTTGTTTGCTTTTAGCCAATCAGGGCTCGCCAAGAGGGACACTTTTGAAAGGGACGCAAAAGGGACAAAACTCGAGAATCCCGCCCCTGAGCATTTTTCGTTTGCTTGCCGGCACGCACACCTCATCGGGGTATAGGCTTGAACAGGCAGTCGGCTTCGCACGCCGTTGGCTTCTAGTAAGTTCACGAGACAGCGTCGTATCATCTATTGAGGAGTAGGCACAGCAAAGGCTCGGGACGCACGGTGTCGAGCCAAGACAAGTAGTTATGAAGACTAACGTGGAAAATTGGGAAGATGGTACATCGCTGAAAGATACCACCGTAGTAAGAGAGACAGGGCGACAAGTGCTTTTTGAAAATCAGTTCGAAAGGTAGCTGCTATCTTTTTTAATGAATACGGTATCATTTTCTGCGGTCTACTGCGTATCGATCGCCCGCTTCGCTGCAAATGTCGCCGAAAGACTACAGTCTTCTACCCATCCCACCCCTTAAGTAAATCTCTCTTTAACAGCAATGTCATTTGTCGAAAAATGCGACATTCAAGCATCTGCAACACGAGAGGTGCAGCGGTACCTCCGAGGGCCCCTGCCGCGAGAGGTTCGCCCAGGCCTGACCTGGTTCGGGTCAAGGTGCAGGGCGGCCGCCTCGAACCCGTAGTCCTGAACCTGAGCGGCGGAGAAGCGGCACGCCTCGGTCGGGAAGCGCACGGTTGCCGAAGGGCGGCAGCTGCTGCTGGCCCCAGTCCCCGGCGCTCTGGAACCTCGGGGGCGCCGTGGGAAGCGAATACTGGAACGGGTGAGACTCGGTGGCGCGCAGCGACAGGTCCATCTGCGCGGATGGGGCGCAACCATCGCCATACAACAGCTGCGGGTACTGAAAACAGACTTCGTCGTAAGCGATGCTTCGTACAGACCAGGGACGACTTCAAGAGGGGTCCGCGAAACACTTCGAGTAATGTGCGATTTTAGAATAAAGGGATTTCGTTATAAGCAGGGTTTACTCCCTAGTGCAGTGGTTCTCAAATTTGAGGGGTCCGCGAGCCTCCCTCGAAACTCCCCCCCTCTCCCCCCCCCCCCGCATTCTTTCCTTCATTTTGCCTGCACTTTCTTGCACTGCAAAAACGTGGCTTCGCCGCATTACATGTAACGCTTAAATTCTTCGTTTCGCACATATTTTAACATCTACTTCTTGCACAACACGCCAGCTGTGGGAAAGAAAAACAGACACCGAAAAAGATGCATATCGGCGTTTAGAAGACAGATGCGCACGAGCAACAAATTGTTTACCTTTATGAGGCGCATCGTCATTAATGTCAAACAGAAAAGACGGGCGTGGGATAAGTGTGTGGACGACGTAAGCTGCAAGTACAAATTGTTTGGAATTATGACACCGATCAACAAACGCTTAATCGTGGGCTCCAACATCACTTTCGCAATCCAAAAAGGGGTCCTCGGTGCAGACATGGCTAATAACCGCTGCCCTTGTGAAACGTTCCATATATTTGGAATTAAGGGAATACGGCATTCATACGGAGTGTTACGCTGTCAACCGTAAATATTGCAGATAATATTCCCAAAAACAAACCAAATGATTTGTCAGAACAGACATGTTTGATAGTTTTTGTGTCCATGTTTAATTAAATCTCGAAATACGGCAGCACATATTTTCCCTATGTTTTCCGTGTACTCCATGCATACGGAAGTCACACGGGCTACGATTTGGCGCTTCTGGAGGTCGTAAAGAGATCAAACGGGCAGCAACTGTTTTTAACGTATTATAGCATCCTATCATATGTTGCAGACACATATCCCTGTTTTTATTCCGGTTGTGTGTCAAGAAAGGCACAAACTTCGTATTCTCATAATTCCGTATATGCGGAACGTTTCAGGAGGGCTGTGAGTGGTGCCAGTATATCGACAAGTGCGTAAGACCGGAAATGTAGTCTCCCAGGGCACTTCCAAATGAATGAATGATGTTTAGTTTAAATTGGAGCTCTCTAGGTGCCCCGGAAGCCAAACCCAGCACCACGTGTTGAATTTCAAAACGCCTTAGTCACTGGGCAGCTACATGGCCAATATTAAAGGAGCACTTGAATGGAACACTGGACCTCATAGTGCTGGTTTAATTCTGCGACAGGGCAGAGACACAGTGCAAGGATAAGCGAGCAGGAGTTTCTGCTACCTTTCTATTCGCTAAAGTGTCTGCTCAAATAGGACACTAAAAGGCAAAAGGCAAGAACAATGGGTTTCTTTTGAACTGAAATATGCAACGAGTGGAGCACTGAGTGGGTAATAGAACCGGCAAGTGAAACGTGGGGCGAACGAACCAGTCAACAGTTGGTAGCAGCCATTGAAATGGGAATGGCGCACTTACGGGCCAGCAGGTGGCAGAACGGACGCGCTCCCTGGTGGCAGGTGGCGGCGGCTGCAGTTCGTAGTAGGAAGAACTTGGTGGGGCTTCCTCGGCGTCTGACGTCATCGATCGGAGTCCCTGGTGGTACTCGGTCACTGACAGAGAGGCGCAAGTAGTGCTGACGTAAGGGGCGCACGACGTCGAATCAGCCTCGGGCCATGGCGGCGACAAGGGCTCCAGCTTAATGTCCTGCACGAAACGCGACGAAAATCGAGATATTACCATTTGGTATAGCCAGAATCGAAATATTTGGCTGATGCGCGTATACGTGACATCGAAACCAAATTCAGTTTCGAGTTTCTGTTGTAAATAACTACTTTCGGCGAGTTTCTGCTTGAGGACCTTTTCAAATTGCTGTTTTTTTTAACACGAAAGTGTTTTATTCCTGGATACACCAAGATCGCACTGACGTCATATCTGTCATGGGCATGACGCCAGTACAACGAAGCAAGTGGCCTGTAAAGGGTGCACCCCTGCATATAGGGTCTTCTTGCGGGGAAACAACCTTTAGTACTAAACAGTACGTTATACCAGAGTCCTTCAATGCTTTACTGGTCACGAAACTTCGGCTCTCGGTTCATATAGGGACCGCGCGCGCCGCTACAGGCACCACCTCCGCACGAAGGTCATCCAGCCGCCGCGCGTGCGGCGTATTGGCCAGCTCTTGGCGTGCAAACGCTCGCTGCTTTTGGTGTCTGCGCGCTGATTAACTGCGTTTTTTTTTTCATAGTAGTTAGCGATGAATAGTCCGGTTATTGTATTAATCACCTGCCTTCAACGGGGTTTTATTTCTCGAAGTAAGTTACCGTAAACTTCGGCCGCGAACGGCAACGGCTTCTTGTGCTCTGGCACAAGCGCTGCGCCGTCGTGTTTACGGATTTTAAATCTATATTGCTTCTTTTCATAAAGCAAAGTTGTAAATACCACACATACGGTAGCTGTGTAGTCACGGACTGCTGCGGGCTTATCGATAATACAATAAAAAAAAACTGAAAGAAACCAAGTACGCGTCGTTCAGACTACGCTTAATGAATCCGTTGATTGCTCTGGAATGCACAGAACGCTAAAAGAGATAGCCCAATAGTATTGTCGTTTCGATGAGTGTGTACATACTTGAAAACATCTAAAAACGCTGCAGAAACGCGAAGGATCAAAACACGAAGTGATACAGGGTGTTTCAGCGAACACTTTCAAAAATTCTTAAAAATAGGCTCTTCGAGAAAAAAAGAAACCCTCTTCAGAAGGAGATTGCTAGCTGCGGCGGACGCCAGATAGTATCAAGGGTGTGCACATTAGTTAGGTGGGTAATTAAACTCTACTAATGAACTTCTTAATTAGCGGAGTTTGGGGGTTGTTGTCAATGGTGATTTTGTGGCCCCAGAGAAGGCGATTTCATATCAGTTTTTTTAAACAACGAAAAAGTCGGTGTTTAAAGCCCTGTAGCGTGAGGAAACCTGCCGTTGTTTTCGCTCTAAAACGAAACTCGGCGCTGAAGGAGCGCTAAAAGTCTTGAGCGAACGCAACGTCGGCTGGTGACGTGTTTCAATGAATGTGGCGGCCAATTCGAAATGTAAGTGCAATTTTCCCTAGCTAGAAAGCCTCAGCAAGCAGCCACAGCCGCGAAAGCCCTCCTCGCCCAGCAAACAAACCTTTCCTTTGTCTGATGCGCTTTCTAACACGCAGCGATTATAAACGAACAGCAAATAAATCTAACGAAAAAAAAAAAGGAACGGATGGTGACGTTTCACATCTTGCACGTCTGGTAGCCGCGTCAGATGTGGTTGAGACAATAAAAGAAGAAAAGCAAAACTGTCGCCAACGCCCACTAGGACTCCCGAAACGGGCGACCGTGTTGTGGGCAATGGCTAGCCTCTTTCTTGCGCCTACCAACGAAACAAAAGATAACGCTAGCCGTGGTATAAGGTGAGCGTTGATCATTGAAAAAATACAAGAGGCGATGGAGTTGATATCAGCTGATTCCCTAGCGTGGGGAATCACCAGAGCCTTTTTGAATTGGGCGACACAGTCACTGCAACACGTCATCAGCGGATGTTGCGTTTGCACTAGACTTCTGGCGCACCATGTGCGCTGCGTTTAGGTTTTATGGGGGGAAAAAACTTGATTTTTGCGGGCTGCAGGGCTCTACAGAGTGCATTTTCTTTGCTTTAAAAACTGGTCCGTTATCGTCGTCTCCGTGGCTACAAACTCGCCATTGGCAATAACCGCCAAACTTCGCTAATTAAAAAGTTAATTACAGAGTTTTAGTTAATTAACTATGTAATTCGCATGTTTCTCATAACTGCTGACGTCCGCCGAACCTGATAGCTTGTTCCTTAAGAGAATTCCTATTTTTCTTGAAAAGCCTACCTTCAGGAATTTTTGAAAGTGTTCACAGAAACACCCTGTATATGTTGCACCGTGTGTCCTTCCGCTTCCACGCTTTGCAATCCTTGCAAAAACAGAAAGCGAAAAAGAACAATGAAAATGATTTTTTATCATACGCAACAAAAAAATTTCAATGTTACGAAGGGGAAACAAAAGAGCGTGGTCCAGCGTACAAAAATTTATTTTTTCGCGCTGCGATGTGCAGCACACGGAGGAAACAGAATATTTCCACGTAGCCAAGAACGACGCAAAGCTTTTCTGAACGCAGCGAACTAGCGATCTAGCTGCATCTCCTGCTCTACAAAAGACTAGAATGAAACACAAACGTCGAAGAAGCAGTCCGCAGTGTGACGTGAACAGATGAACGTCGATAAAGTGAGTTGCGCGGCGTTTGCTATGCATGCATTACTCTTGGAACGTTATTAATTTCAGATCCATGGAAATGGGACCGAGTACATGGTCGGAGAAACAAAAAACCAAGTTAGCGACAAGGTGGCACCCTTTCCATATCAAACAATATTGCCCGACGGGACGTACGACAAAAAGAGCAAACGGGCGCTCTGGTTGAAACGGCAGATAAGAAACCGGAATCGGCCACGCGTGGTTACAAAACAAACAAAAGAAACCCCAAGGGATAATTCGCGGAAATATGAAAAGTAAAACCACAAGGACGTCCCAAAGCTTTTTTACACGCAAGTCTGAGCGCAAGGTAATACAAGTTTGCAAACAGGTAATGAAGCACCGTTACAACCTGACTGATATGACACAAACCCGGCTTTAAGTTAGCCTTGTACAATTCTAGGTCCACGATGCTCTCAAAAGGGTACTTTGCTTTTTCCATTCTCACACACAGTGCATTTCCACACACTGTCGCACACTTATAATCGAAGCTGAAATCTCCCGTTGCTTGCCTTGGAATGGCGCCCCTCCATTTGTCACACAGGTGCCCGTCGCTCGGTCAAAAGAACAAGGAAACATTTTCTGCGGTATCGTTGTACAAGGAACGACATCCCGGGACGCAACTCATGTTCGACATCGTCGTTGCACTACTTAAGTCGCATCACAAGAGCGCGATATGCACGTTACATTTTTTGCCCGCACAAAACAAACACAACTCGTCGCGGCTCCGCCGTTCGAACCAGCGCAACGCCGCCCGAGGAGTGACCTCAGTGAGAGGGTGGCGCCACCGCGCGGCGGCCAAACGCAGCATATGAAGCTCTCCCATTGAGTTACGGAGCAGTTTCGTGACCAGTAAAGCATTGAAGGACTCTGGTTATACTTAGGGTTGTCCGTTTTCGGGTTTTATATTTTCACACGAAAGTGTTTTCTGCCGGGATACACTAAGATTTTGCTGACGTCATATCCATCCCCGAAATGACGCCAGTACATCTTTGCCAGGCATTGCGCTGCTGAGCACGACGTCACGGGTTCGATTCCCGGCCGCGGCGGCCGCTTTTCTGATGGAGGCGAAAAGCAAAACGTCCGTGTGTACGAGATTTCCGCGCACGTTAAAGATCCCCAGGTGGTCTAAATTAATCCGGAGCCCTCTACTACGGCGCGCCTCATCACCTGCATTGCGTCGGCGCGTTAAACTCTACAATCAATCAATCAATCAGTACACCTTTGCCGAAGCGGCCCGCTAGCAGGACGTCGCTCGCCAAGCACACCCACAAGACAGCCGTCGAACCGCAAATCATGCTCAGCTGCAGATTTCGCTGCACATTTCACTTTCTTGTTTTATCGATTGCTATGACAGAGAAATCAACCACAGTTTTTATTTTCAGCGTATAGTCAACAACCTCGAATCGGTATGTGTTGCATAGTGTAAGAAAAAATATCGTTCTTATACCAATACGCCTGTAACAGCTGATCGAACAAGCATGGTTCTGTAACAGCTGATCGAACAAGCATGGTTCTGAACTAGTGGAACAGCGGATTCCTCGCTTCGAGAACGGCAAAATTATCGGAGCCGAGGTGAGCTCGGGGTATCTTCTCCATGCGATCTTTTACCAGTTATTCCTTCACATGTGATGTGCGGACTTCCTAACGTTCCGAGGACTCTGCTGACACCACAGTTGTGACCATCGGACGTTCCCAGCGGATTTTATACGGTTTTCAATTTGCGCCACGCCGGTTCCACTGCTAAGCCTCACCATCAGGCTTGGCGGGGCGGACGCCTCCCCGCCGCCTCGACGCGCCCCACCACGTATGCCTTCCGGCATCTACCCCTCCGACTGAAGCAGCTCCTCGCGCTTCATTCGTCGCCGAAATGGAGTACGCCGTCGAAGGTATCGACGTCGACCCAACCGAACTCCAACAACCCGGGTGGCTTACACTTCGCCGCCGCCTTCAACGCAATACCCCGACCGCAGACAATCGCACTCCTGCCGCCGGTTCACGAGCCTCAACGACACCCAGCAACGCCGGGCAACACCACCGCCGCCGCAAACCCAAATACAGTAAGCCTCCCGTCACTCCCTTGCCGGAAAATGACATCAAAGTTATCCTCCGTCGCGAGGCGGACTGGCCGTCGTCTCCATCGCCGCGGCTACGCTTGCTGATATCACCATGCAAGCTGCAGGACTCACCCACAATGACGAGGATCAAGTCCGCATCCAAGCTAGAGCCAACTTCATAATCATCAGCACCCCTCACGAGGAACGAGCCACACGATACACCGGCATCACGGCCATCAACCACAACGGGCAACAATACCCAGTCGCAGCCCACGTTTCTGCGCCGTCCAACACGGCACTGGGAGTAATCTTCAATATTCCCAGCACAGACACGGCAGAGCAAATCCAGCACAGCCTCATGCACTATAATTCCGATCTAGGTATTCTGGACGCGAAGAGACTGAACTCTTCAAACATCGTACAAATCCTCTTCGAAGGCACGACCGTTCCGTTTTGGGTGCGATATCGTGCTGTTACCTACCGCTGCAAGCCTTTCAAGTGAAAAACAGAAGCCTGCACCACGTGCTGGCACACCGGCCACCGCAAGGACGTCTGTCCTACTACCCAGTCACCGTCTCGCTGCGTACAATGCGGACTCGTCAACCCACCGGACCCAGTGCATTGTGTGCGAGGGCGCTCACTTAACGGGCTCTGCTGAATGCCCGAGGCGCTTTCAACCACGACGACAAGCCCCCACATACGCTCAAGTCACCGCTGCCGCCCGGATTTCAACGGATGAGGCCTCACCGAGTCAGCGACAGGCTTCACAATCCCCTGCCTTGGGGAAGCCCACGAAGCAACAAGACTCGAAGAACAAGGCCAACCAGCCACCCCGAAACCCGAATGCTGAAGCCACCAAGGTGAGCACCCAGCATTCCTCTCTCTCTAGCTCGCTGCACAATCCCCCCAACATTCCTAACGTTTTTCTTCAAGAACTACGAACAATTCGACAAGAATTGGCACAACTTCGCAAGGAAAATGCCGTGCTAAGACCAGAAAACCTTTCCCTCAAACATGCCGCTCAGCCCTCCACAATGCCAATTAACCCCCCTCCACCCCACTCTTCCACACAAAGCTCTACCGAGTTGCCTCCTCCTCCCCCATCAATGTCGGTAGACTCCAACACATCGCCTCCCTCCAAGAGACGGGCAACAGAATCGACTGCTCCCATTGACGACAGCCAACTTTCCCTCGTCGACCAGATTTCAGCCGTTGAACGTACTTGCCATAACGCTTTATCCGAGCAAAAAGCTGAGTACATCCACCTTCATCAAGCCCTATTGACTAACCAAGCTACCACACAGGCAATGGTAGAAGCCTTAAAGGCAGAGATACACGCCTGCCTCACACAATTCCATGAAATCAAAACGACTTTTGCCGCCCTTTTGGTCCCATCCGCAAGCTCGCAACCTCTCCCTGATCTTCCTGATGACCCCTCGCAAGACTTCTAGCATGCTCCGTATCTGGCAATGGAATTGCCGGGGCTACAAGAAAAAGAGAAACTCCCTATTGCTCCTCACCCAATCCCAAGACAAAGCCCCTGATATAATCGCTCTTCAAGAAACTGGTATAGCAGTCAAACTGCCGGGTTACCAAAGCCTCCAAGACACTGGTCACCATGTTACAGCCATTCTAGTCCAACGCAACCTAGTAGTCAATCAGATATCCCTCACCGAGACAACAATCCCACATATTTTCGTTGAAGTGCTCCCTCGCCGCAAGGGTGATAATAGCATCTTCATTCTAAACATCTACAGCAGCCCCAGAGAGCACCAACACAGGTTCAATTCTCTCCTCACTGCAGCTTCCCGGAAAACATCCAAGCAACCCCTCATCGTTGTCGGCGATTTCAACGCCCCTCACACGTCATGGGGCTATGCTTATACCACTAAAAAAGGTCGCCTATTGTGGGAACAAATTCAAAAAGGTAATTTCACTCCGGAATCAAATCCTTACACGGCCACCCGTCTGGGTACGAGTGTGCAGAGGAACACTGCCCCCGATTTAACCCTATCCAAAGATGTCGAACAGCTGCAATGGACCTGCACCGAATACACCTTGGGTAGAGACCACTACATTCTACAATCGGATGTCTCCATCGCCAAGCAGTACACTTCCCCATGCCGGCATACTCACATTACGGATTGGGACAAGTTCCGCCAAATCAGATCCCACCCTCAACTTGCAACACCTCCGGCTGCGGACAACTACACAACTTGGGTCGAGCAACTCTTACAAGACACCCAAGCAGCCAGCACCCGCCTTGACCCGGATATCCCCTCTGACAGAGTGGACTCCCGGCTTCAACACCTGTGGCAGGCGTACCGCAGCATACAGAAGCGTTGGCTGCGTAACAAGACAAACCGCGCCCTCCGCCGTAAACTTGCTGAACTCGATAACGCCATACAGGAATATACCAAACAGTTGGCCCAAGCACAGTGGCATCAAATTTGTGACCAGATGCGGGGAGCGCTCAGTATGCGTAAAACTTGGCCCTCCTGCGGCACCTACTCAACCCTGGGAACACACGCACGGCCCAGTTTCAAAAACTACAGAAACTCATGCACAATACCCCTGGCTCCCTCTCCGAAATCATGACCCAGCTTCGCTCCCTATACATACCGGAAGGACCAAAAACACAACTCCCACCCTATCGCGGAGAAGATAACGACCAACTCGACGCTGACATCACCGAAGCAGAAGTCAGGACGGCTCTTCAAACCATCAAACCTGGTTCAGCTCCCGGTCCCGACTCTGTCACCAACAAGATGCTCCGCAACCTAGATGACGCCTCCATAACACAACTAACCGAATACTACAATCACTACTGGCGAAGTGGCACTCTCCCCCCAGACTGGCGTACAGCAGCAATTTCTTTCATCCCGAAACCCGGCAAACCTGTAGCCCTCGATCAGCTCCGCCCCATCTCGCTTACCTCCTGCGTTGGCAAAGTGCTGGAACACGTCATCCTAGCCAGACTTACCCACCACGTAATTCAAATTGAAGCCCTTCCGGAAGAGATGCTTGGATTCAGGCCTAAACTCGCTGCTCAAGATCTACTACTACAAGTATCTAACGAAATTATCCAGCCTCCCAGCAAAGTGGACAATACAGCTGTGCTGGCGCTTGACCTTAAGAAAGCTTTCGACATGGTCACTCACGAGGCAATAATGGCCGGCCTCTCAGCCATTTCCCCCGGTTTGAGGGTCTATAACTATGTCAGAGCTTTCCTGAGTGACCGAACAGCCACCATACGCCTGGGCCCACACACTAGCGGCCCATACCATCTGGCCAGCCGAGGTACTCCCCAAGGGGCCGTCCTCTTCCCTATCCCAGGCAGCACAGGACTGTTCGGCCTAAAACAGGCCGGTGTACTTTTGCCGGTGATTTTCTGTCCGGCCGTTTTCCGGCAGCCATGTTCGGCCCATGTCCAAATGTGGGCCTTTTGGCCGTATACGGCCGTACTCCCATGGCTGTCCAACGGCCAGTGTCCGTCGGCCAGTCGACCGGCTTACGGTCATACGGCCAGATTCCAGCCGTAGGGCTCCGGCCATTCCAAAGCCACCCGTGTACGGCCGAAGTACGGCCGCCGGATTACAGCCGAGATGCGGTCGTCGGACTCCAGCCGGACTAAAGCTACCGGAAATACGGCCGTGCTACGGGCATTGGAGTTCAGCCACAGTACGTTAACTGTACTGAAGCCGGTCACTGCATGTCGCGCAAGCAGATGACTCATTCGCGCAGTGCATGCAGAAGCAGCACAAACCCAGCATTTTGGGTCCAATGCAGCCACATCAAAGTGAGCTCGCGCGCAACCACCAGCCGTCAAGCTTTCAGCGCACCCTTGCTTAATTACCAGCCTCAGTTGACAGCAAAATTCATTTATTAAACAGTGCTCACAAATTGTCGTTCCTTTAATTGCTGTGCCTCTTTTACTGCCGAACACAGAGAATATTCAGTTCTTTGTAGAGCTTGAACAGATGTATTGTCCAGGTCCTGATATCCTCTGTGGGGCAGCTTACCTGTAATAAACGGGGAAAGAGGAAAAGGGGGGGGGAGGGGGGGCGGCGGAGGGCGCATACTTTAGTGGGTTGAATTTCAGAGAGATAAATTGCGCCGCTTTTAGCCAATTTCTTTTAGGGCAATATTCCGGAACACTTTCATGCTATGACTACATAAACTATTTTTATAACAGTTGCTTGACCAATTTTGCTAAATATAAAACCGGCGTGAATGCCTTTACGAAGCGTTTTGGTTTTCAACAAAACACTCAGGCGCATTTATTATAACTCATTCACAAAAAAGTATGTCCAGTTTTTGCCCATTTTTCTTGTAAAAAAATTCTAGACGCGTTGCGAATGACGCCCTGCGTCAGGTGGCTGCAGTTGTATCCCTCTGTGTTCACGCAAGGAAAGGCGTAAAATTAGTTACATAATTTGTTTCAAACCAATAACATAGCAATGGTAGCTTGCATACAGGAAACCTTGCATACTGCAACGAATAGGGCAATAAATATTTTATTGGTCAAGGTTGAATCCGTAGGGTTCTCAACCCGTCGGAGGCAAACTTGCGCCTCTGGAAGTTTATTTATTTATTTATTTATTTATTTATTTATTTATTTATATTTATTTATTTATTTATTTATTTATTTATTTATTTATTTATTTATTTGATGCCTGCCTGCCTTTGCATACATTACAGAAGGGAGATACATAACACTAAGCATTAAATATGAGACAAAATAACAAAATATTTCTACAAAGCGCGCTGAAAATCGTCAATATAAACAGTTAATTCAATCATACGTGGAAGATAATTACACTGCAGTATTGATGTAAAATAATATGAATCGCGCAAGGCGTCACCTTTAAAGGAAAGTTAATAATTTGCTTTAAGCTAGCGGTCCCACTTTGCGATATGTAGAATGGCGCTTGGACATACTTCTCCCCTTCTACTCCAGTTTTCGAATGATAGATATTACGAAAAAAGTTCAACCTGTGGTTTCGTCTGTGATCTTTCACGTACTGCCATTTCAGTTTACTTTTACTTTCTCTCATGCTAAGTTGAGCGTGACAATTACCTAATACGAATCGCACTGACATATTCTGTATGTTTTCGAGCGTATCAACCAGCTCTTTGGTGTGGGGATACACGAAAACACATGCGTACTCCAAGATATAGCGCACATGAGTGAAATACGGTTGTTCTTTTCAGTTAGATGGAGGTTCACTGAAATTTCGTCTCAGAAAGCCAAAAACATATGCAGCCGTAACTTTTATGGTGTGAACCTGCCTATTTAACCTCTAACCACTCCCTAAATAAACTCCTAGGTATTTATATTCCTCGGCCGTTGTCACAGCAGCATAATTTACGGTATACGTATTCAATTGGAATGAAGGTTTTCTTGTAAAGGTGCCACGTTAACACACTGTTTAACATCCAAAAACTTTTCTGAATCAGCACACCAGGATGTTATTAAATTCGAATAAAGCTGCAGGTATACGGAATCACGTTCATTCGCTATAGTCCGGTAAACTACACAGTACTTTTGAACAAAGCTATAGGGCCAATAGTAATAACAATGCAAAAACCGATTCATTCAGTTCATAGGATGAAATGTACTACGCAGAAGGGGATATGGAATACCATCATTTGCTTTTTTGCAGTCCAAGAATATACAGTCAACCACTTTAAGCTTATCTATTGCAAGAGCCAAATCGTGCGTGAACTCAACAATCTGCGTTGAGCAAGAAAATCCTGACAAAATCTGTGTTTACTAGGATGCTGGCGATTATGTTTAACCAAATGAGTCATATCCCTAAGAGTAGCTAAGCTCACCTTCAAACATAGGAACTAAATTAACAGCTAGGCTTCGTCAGTGACAAGGCTCTGTTGTTATCGCAAATTTAAAATAGTTTTTTTTCTAAATAGGCAGTCGTAAAATCCCATGAAGTAACATAGTGCAGGGCATGAAGTTGATCCTACCAATGCACGAGCGAGTCTCATCTACGTTTATCACCAACAACATAGTGCAACATTGCTTGTCGCAGTTTAATTGTAAGCAGAATAACTTGCGCTTTTGCTCGCACTTGCCTTTCTTTGGTGGGGAGTCCTTGACATGGTGGCGGTTTAGCTCCTGTGTGGTGGCCGCTTGCTCGACGCCCTTGAAGGCCAGTTATTTTGGTGAACCATCTCCATCTCGGATCGGACATCTCTTCCGGGTCGATGTCTCCAATGCTCTCCATTTCTTGAGGGGGCGAATAGCCTCGAGCTGATGCGTCGACGAAGCCGGCGGCAGAGGCGTGGTAGCGGCGATGACTGGCGAGGCTTAGCTCACCCGCCGGTGTGGCACAGTCTTCTTGTGGCAATAAATGACATTTCGATGGCCTAAAAGGTTCCTTGCTAATGTCCAGTGAGTCCTTGCACCTTGCCCGTTCACCGAGAACACTCGTTACTGTTTGAAAAACGATGTTCGTTCATTTAAAACGTAGAAACACGGAGCGGATGAAAAACGCGTCCCCGTCGTTCGGCTCCCTAACGGCTTTTTCTGCCCCCAGGAAAAAACCGGTCGGTCTCCTTCCAAACACGTCTGTGCATGAATTCTCGGCGCCCAGGCGCGTGCCGTTGTTCGGCTGTATGCCGTTTGCCGAAAAAATGACGTATAACCAGACACCTTACGTAGGCCGGTCTCCTCTTGAACACCGGTTGCCAAATATTCTGGTGGCCATTCGCTTGCCGTAATTCGGCCGAGGACAGCTAACCGAATGAAAAACGAATATTCTAACCGCCGGACGCGCGGTTCACCGTTGAAACAACGAATGCACGGCAGCCGCGCTCCGGCCGGTCTCCTTTCGAACACCAACTGCCGCAAGAATACGCATATTCTGTGGCCGGTCGCTAGCCGTGCTTCGGCCTGTTACCGCTTCCCGAAGAAAAAACGGATGCCCTAAGGCCGTACTTCGGCCGTTCTCTTACTCAACATCGGCAGCCGTAAGAGAACTGAATATCTGGCAGCCGGTTAGCTGCCGTTCTGCGTCCGTACACGGGCGGACGGAAAAATACCGAAGCGCTGGTTGCCGAATGTTGGCCGTTCAACGCATGATCAGTGGCTGCCAGAACCTGGATGCTGGCCGGACATGCCAGAAAGCGGCCATAGACGGGCCGGTCTTGGGGCACACTTTCTGTGCCGCCTGGGATGCTTTTCAATCTCGCCCTCCTGCCTGTTGCCAAATCTCTCAAACAGATCCCGCACCTTCGTTTTGGAATATACGCGGATGACATAACACTCTGGGTACCAGGAGGTAATGATGGACATATTGAAAGCACTCTCCAAGCAGGCGCCGATGCGGTCAGCTCTCAGGCAGCCTTGGCCGGACTCACCTGCTCCCCTTCCAAATCCGAGCTGTTAATCCTCCCTCCTCGTACACGTGCTTCTACAAATCCCCAAATTGAAATAACGGTACAAGGTCATACAGTCCCTAACGTCTCCCGCCTCAGAATCCTCGGCCTACTTATCCAGCAGAATCGATCCAATGCTTTCTTCATACAACAACTCGGATCTCATGTCGACCAAATTATTGCACTTCTTCGGCGGGTAGCCAACCGACACCATGGACTAGATGAAAAGGACCGCCTCCACCTAGTGCACTCCTTTTTTATCAGCCGCCTCCTCTATACTCTGCCATATATACGAGCGTCCAAGGTCGAGCTGAACAAGATCGATGGCCTCATCCGCAAGGTCTACCGCGCTGCCCTGCAGATACCCCCTAACGCATCAACGGATCGTCTGCTCCAGCTCGGAGTTTTTAACACCGCCACCGAATTAGTTGAAGCCCATTTATCATCCCAGAGAAACCGCCTAGAACTAACAGAAACGGGCAAGTCAATTCTCGCTACTCAAGGCATTCCGCTGTCCGAACAAGCTAAAAGTGTCATGCATATTCCACTTGAAATTCGGGAAAACATATTCACAAGGCCCCTCCCCCGACACATGCACCCCGTCTACAACTCGGCGCGCCGCCAAGCCCGTACACGCGTCTTGGACCGGGAACTGGCAAAATGGCCGGAAACGGTGTACTGTGATGCGGCGGAATACCGCCATCACAACGCCTACGCTCTGGTGGTAACGCGCAACTCCGCTTGCACCCCCCTCAGCACGCTTACCATCTTAACTACCTCCCCCACGACTGCGGAGGAAGCGGCCATTGCGCTGGCCCTCACACAACGTCCAACCCCGCCCAAGGTAGTCACGGACTCCAAGCTTGCTCTGCTGCATTTTGTACGGGGGACCATCTCTTCTGAAGCCCTCCGCATCATCCAGAGTAACCCGCCTCAAAAGATGGTGGAGTTGGTGTGGGCCCCGGCTCACACTGGCCTGCCGGGAAACGAACTTGCCCATGCCATTGCCCGCGATCTCACACTCCAAGCTGGTGTGAGCATCGTCCCCCGACATGGCGCGCGCTCCTCCAAAGAACGCCTCATCACGTTCAACGGCATCGTGGAGCACTACCGACTCTCTCGTCGTACTTTATCCCCCGCCCATTCCTCCCTCACACCTCACCAAACCCGCTATTGGCGACTCTTGCAGACAGACTCTTTCCCATGCAGAGCTCGTCTGCACCACATCCACCCCTCATCATTCCCGTCTCCCAACTGTCCCCAATGCGGCCAACGTGCCACTCTGGAGCATTCCATGTGGGCTTGCCCTTACGACCCCTTCCCTCAAATCTCCAGCAGCGAGCTATGGAGAGAGGCGTTGGGTAGCTCTAGCCAGGAGATTCAAGAGGCCCTGGTACGCAGAGCTACCGAAGTCACGGCTGGCCTCCGCCCAGCCGCCACCAACCCTCAGTAACCATGGTTCAAATAAAAGTTTTCTCTCTCTCTCTATCTCTCTCTGAACTAGTCACACAGCCATAATATATATGTATATTTGTGCCGAGTAGCAATGCGGGCTCTAAGCCTGGATAACCTCTCGGCCTTTCCTTTCGCTTTTCTCCTCCTCCTCCTAGTTACAAATGTATATTTAGTTATAATTGCAAGAAATGTTTACAACTATAAACCATAATTGTTTAGGCACGTAGTATTACCCTTAGGTCTGCATACCGCTGCTTTTGTTAAGAACATGTGCTAGACGATTTGAAGTCCGAACTCCAGTTAGACACAGTGGAACCGCAAGTGGCTTTGCACTGACTTGTGCTATCTTGGTGCGTTTTATTCCTCTCCTTGGCATTCTTTCATTCGAAAGCGGTGTTTCACGCACTCACAAATTTCGGGACCTTGCTGTGCTCACAACGACAGGTGTTCCGCTTCGAGGGGAACATAAGGTTCCCGCGTTAAAATAACGTCTCAGATATGGCACATCAAGGAAGCGAGCGTAGTCATGAGTTGTCGTGGCATCCCTCGTTTGGGTTTAATTCCCCAGAACACTTCATTTACAAATGCAGCTTTATTCTCTTTTACGACACGGTGCCTCGGTGATCCTTAGTAATTATCCCGTAAGCATTCGTTGGCAAGCACCACAACAAAATGCAAGCGTAGCCGGCAAGGTGCAATTAATCGTAACACGCAAGTGCAAGTGTGCGACGTATATCCACAAAAATGCGTTGTTGGCGATGTTAAGACCATTAATCCTTATAATAGTGCAAATGTAGTTCATTGGTAGCGCTCTATAATGGGTGAGGTAAAATTGAAACGAAACAAATTGTTCACACAGAGAACCGTTTTTGTCAGGCAGCTTTCAAAGCTTACTTTCCTGCATTACGGGAGTGTGTGCAAAGAAGACTCCCCGCTAGGTATTAAAAATTTGTACGTACTGTAATAGTACGTCACCGCCACGAAAAGTGGCGGTGAAAAAAAAAGTGATGATCTCGACGCGTCAACGTCATGACAAACGGGAAACAAATTACAATATTGAACCACCCCTTTCTAAAAAAAAGTTGAGATGCGCAAAAGGTAAAAGTGCATCCAATCTTCACTGAAAGTGGGACAAACTGATCGTAAAACCTTTAAAGACACAAATCGCCAACGAAGAACGAATTAATTCGCGGGACGATCGTTCACACACTAAGTAGACGCATCTACGAGCCATCTAAATGTACACCGTTGCGTGGTTTATGAGATGAAGGTATACTCTAGCGCTTTTTCTTTATGGTCGATGCGTGTATGGTCTTATCTAATATCGTTCCTTTTTCGCGACTTTTCATCGATTGATTGATTGTGGGGTTTAACGCGCCGACGCAACGCAGGCGATGAGGCGCGCCGGATTGGGGGGCTCCGGATTGATTTCGACCACTTGCAGGGGATCTTTAACGTGCACCGAAATATCGCGCACACGGGCGTTTTTGCTTTTCGCCTCCACCAGAAAAGCGGCCACCGCGGCCGGGAATCGAACCCGCGACCTTGTGCTCAGGAACGTAACGCCATAGCCGCTAAGTTTCGCGACTTTTCAATTGACCCTTTCGACGCAATGGAAGCCTGGTTTCACGTATTCGTCATGAGTCCAGAGATGTTATCAGAGCTTTTCGGTCGACCAACTGGTCTATCGGGAAGTGCGTTACTTTTTTTGACAGGACGAAATCGATCCCACTCAGAAAGCATTCACTTTAAAAAAATGGAGAAAAGAAAGCCACATCTAAAAAAATAAAAGCCTTTCCACTCAACGTGAAAGCTGTTGGAAGTGCAGAGCAGCGATTCGCCGTAATGGGCTGTAGTGCCGCTATCGTGTCATTGCTACCAAGAGAGAGAGAGAGAAAAAACTTTATTTGCTCAGAGCCATGGTCGGGGCCGCTAATCCGGGGCTGCCAATGGTCGACGAGTAGCCCTCTCAGCCCGGTCCGCAAGCCATTTCTGGCAAGCTGGATGCGGGTTGAGCAGGGTGGCCTCCCATTGTGTTGTGGATCTGTTGTTCGGTGTGATGTTCTTCATGTTGGGGTGTGTGCAGTGCCACATCGTGTGGAGTAAATCTCCCGTCTGGTCGCAGTGCGGGCACTGTGGTGTTGGGTAGATGTCCGGATAGTATTTGTGTAGGGTTGCGGGAATTGGAAGTGTGTTTGTGTGAAGTTGTCGGAGTAACACCTCCTCCATTCTTGTGAGCGAGGGATGAGGGGCTGGAAATCTCCTCCTGCCGAGCCTCTGTTCAAGCAGTATCTCCCTGTAGGCGGTACGCAGTGAAGGGGGTGAAGGTGATCGGCTGGCTCCCTTGCCTGGGGGGCAACCAGCGGGGGTGAACGCCCGGAATAAGGAATCGCGGGCTAACGCGTGCGCGGCGACATTCCCCCCGGTCTGTCCCTGATGACCCGGGAACCATATGATCTGTGCCCCTTCAGGCGGCTGATTCGTAATTATGCGAAGGGCCTGGCGACATATCCTGCCTCTGAGGAAATTTCGGCAAGCCTCTTGGGAATCGGTTAGTATAATGGCGCGAGGATGGGCAGAGATGGCCAGGGCGATGGCGACCTCTTCCGCGCGGGTCGGATCCGTCGTTTTGATGGATGCCATTGCAATGGGGTTACCACTGGACGAGCAGGCTGCTGCTGTGGTCACCCCATTGGTGGGGCCGGCACCGTCCACGTAGATTGTAGCAGGGTGGGAGTCCCACGTTTTGGAGAGGTATTGGGCCCGGAGTGTTCTGCGGACTTGATCGTGTTCCGGGTGCATGTGTCTGGGGAGGGGATGGATGTGAATGCGTTCTCTTATTTCTCGAGGGATGTCGAATCGATCCTGCACCGTGGTCGGAGGGGTTATGTCCAGTCTATTTAGGATGGCTCTGCCTGTTTTTGTCCTCGTGAGGCGCACCTGTTGCGCTATTCTCTGAGCATCTATGAGCTCTTTTGTGGTGTTATGGACCCCCAGAGCCATTAGGCGCTCATTGGACGTAGATACTGGGAGGCCCAAAGATAGTTTGACGCACTTACGAAGAGCCCGGTCTAGTCTGTCCTCCTCTCTGGGTTTGAGGTTCAGAAAAGGAGCGACGTATGTGTATCTAGAGACCACAAAGGCCTGTACCAGCTTAGTGGTTTCAGTCTCCTTCATTCCGTGGTTTTTGGAGGTCACTCGCTTGATCATTCTGGCTACCTGGTTGGCCGCCGCTATCAGGCGACTCACCGCTGTGGTATTGTGTGCCATGTTGGAAAAGTGCACGCCGAGGACACGGATCTCCTGCCTGGCGGGATAGGCATGAAATCCACGTGCAGCTTGATGGGGTCTTGTTTCGGGTATTTGGGCTTCTTGGGCTGGACCACCAGTAGTTCCGACTTATCCGGTGCACACTCCAGGCCACGGGACCGGGCGAAGGTCTGCACGATTTCTATCGCTCGTTGGAAGCTGTCCTCTATGTCGGCCCTAGTTCCTTGATTTGACCATATGGTGACGTCGTCCGCGTACAGTGCGTGACAAATGCCTGGCACCCGGTTCAGTCTGGGCGGCAGATCCTTCATCGCCAAGTTGAAGAGCAAAGGGGAGAGAACTGCACCCTGGGGTGTACCCCGCGATCCCAGCTCAATTAGATCTGACTCGAGTCCCCCTATAGAGAGCTTGGCCTTCCGATCTTGTAAGAACGCCTTGATGTAGTTGTAGGTTCTGGAGCCGCAATTAGTCTCCGCTAAGGTGCGTAGTATGGCCGAGTGCAGGACGTTATCGAAAGCCCCTTTTAAATCAAGGGCTAGCACCGCGCACGGTTGCATGCGGTCTGGGTGAAGGTATACGTCCCTGTAGACCTGCAAAAGCACATCGGCAGTGCCTAGGTGTGGTCTGAAGCCAAACTGTGTGTGCGGAAGTTGGTCTGTGCCGTCGAGAAACCGTTGCAATCGAGTGTTGATTACTCGCTCGAAAAGTTTCCCCAGGCAGGATGTTAGCGAGATGGGCCTAAGATTCTCTACCTTCAAGTCCTTTCCCGGTTTCGGGATAAACCGAATTTCCGCTGTTTTCCACTGTTGCGGTAATGAACCGGGGATCCAGTACTCCCGATTGAAATGGTCGACCAAAGCTTGAATGTCTGCTTCACCTAGGTTGTAGAGGGCTCTCGCTGTGATTTGGTCTGGTCCCGGGGCTGTGGTCTTCTTCATGTTGGCGAGCTCAGTTTTGATTTCGTGTATAGTGACGGGTTCGTCCAAGACTTCGTTGGGTTCTCCTTGGTAATCTGGGTAATCACCCCGGCGGTCTGTTCGGAGATACTTGGCCTTGAGGTCGTCAATAAGTTCTTGGTCCGTCCCGGGGTATTGGTGCACCAGCTTAGCAAGTCGATTGGCATGCTCAGTCCTCGTGGCAGTCGGCTCCATCATTGCTTTAAGAACCTTCCACGTCTTCGCCACGCCTAGCTGGCCCGACATGCTGTCGCAAAACTTTCTCCAGTTTTGATTAACAAGCTTTATGGCGTAATCTTCTGCCTCCTTACTGAGCTGGGCCACTCGGCGTCGTAGCTTGCGGTTGAGGGGCTGTCTCCGCCATCTCTTGGTGAGCGACTCTCTGGCATCCCAGATATGGAGAAGGTGCGAGTCGACAGCTGGCACGCCGTCTGGAGCTTCGATTTTTCGCGTGTGGTGTTCCACGTCCAATAATAGCTCTCGGGTCCACAGCTCGATGTCCACTATGTTGGGTCCCCCCTGTTCCCCAAGCCGTCTTTCTCTGGCTTCTCTCCACTTGTGCCAGTCTGTTAGTCTGCAAGCTCGACGTCTTCTCTCCCATCTGCCACAAGCGTCGTCCATGCTCGTCTGTAAAATAAAGTGGTCGCTTCCGAGACTCTGCCCTAAGTTTTCCCATTTCTCCTCCCTAACATTTCGTACGAAGGTCAGGTCCGGGCATGAGTCCCTGCTGACGCTATTTCCTGTCCTAGTAGGTTGCAGTGGGTCGGTGAGTAACGTGAGATGCTCCCGGGCTGCCAGTTCTTCCAGCTTCCTGCCTTTTGCGTCCGTTCGCTTGTAACCCCACGCCACATTGTGAGCATTGAAGTCCCCCGCCACCATCACACGGGCACCACGGCCGGCCGAAGTAAGGAAGGATTTGATTAGATAGTCCAAATTGGGGTTACGGTTGCTCGGGCTGCTGTATACGTTCAGGATGTGTAGACTACGCCCTCCCCGTTTGGCTGGGTGTATCTCCACATATTCGTGAGGGGTATCCGAGTCAAATGCATCATGATGGCACACAGCTAGTTCCTTTTGCACGAGAATGGCGGTATTTTTGTTCGTTTGAAAAGTGTTGTATCCCTTAAGCTTGATGGGCATTTTGTGCGCTTCCTGTATCAGCATGACTGCCGGGGAATGTACAGCCTTTTCTACATATAGTTGGAGGGACGACTGCTTCCGATTGTACCCGCGGCAGTTCCACTGCCAAATCCTCAGTTCGCGGCTGAATGGCATGTCGAGTCCGTATCTGACCATTGATCCTCTGTCGGTCCTCGCATTGCCATGCGCTTCCTGCGTTTTTCCTGCATCTCACGTCGAAGTGCCGTTATTGCTGTTTCAGTGTAGCGCCGGTTACCTCCAATTTGCTCGCTCATCTGTCGGAGTTGAGTTTGCACATCTTCTTGATGTTGCTTGGCTTCCTCTTTGAAAGCCTTGAACTCCTGTAAGACAAGTTGGTACACGTCTCCCAGAAGAGGGGATTGTGAGGTATTAGGGAGGTGACTAGGAGTTGACGCAGGGGCAACGGGATCTCTAGGTGGTGACTGCGTGCGGAGTGGTTGGGATTTTGATAGTACCGCCATTTGAGCCTTTAAGGCTGAGAGTTCTGCTCGCAGCGCTCTGATTTCTGCCTTTTGCGATTGGTTTTCGGTCTGGAGTGTTTGTATTTCTGTGTGTACAGAGAGTGGGGGTAAGGGAGGCCAGTCCCTGCTCACCTGACTGTTCTGTGCTTTGGCTTGATCCTTGGCCTGAAGAGATTGCTGGATGCCTGAGGACGTCTGCTTCTTTTTCGTGTGCTGCTGCTGCAGCTGAGTGTTGCCCGGCAGAGAGCTGGCCCAGGCCCTGTCCCGGGTTTTCGCTCCGGTCACTGCAGTCGCCCACTCGTGTGTGCGGCCGCATGACGTCGTCCCTTTGCTCTCTTCACAGCAGGTGCTACTCGCTCCTGTCGCCAAGGGTGTATTCTTATTTCCCCGCGCCAGTTGTTGCTGGGATCCCGGTTCTTGTGCACTACCGCGATACGGATTTTGAACTACGTTCTTGTTTTTCCCCGGTTTGTCTGGCCTGAAGAATTTCTCCTTGCACTCACTGGAGTATGTCTTGTGCGGTCCCTTGCATAGTGCGCACGTGAGAGTGCACGAATGGTCTTCCATGGCGTTTGGTTGTCCGCAGTCTTCGCAGGCAAAGCCCTTGGGTTTCGGGCATACGTCCGTTCTGTGTCCCGCCTCTCCACAGTTGAAACATGCGGCACGCGTCTTCCGGTAGATAAAACACCGCTTCTCCAACCATGCGTAGCGCACCGTGTAGGGAACTCGTTTGCCGGAGAAGACGATCACGGCCGAACTCGATTTACCCAGTCGCCTGGCGCCCAAAATCTCATATCCTGGTGCCAAAAGTTCGTGCTCGATTTGCGCGTCGGTCGCTCCGTCGTCCACCCCGTGAATGACTCCTCGGCATACTTCCTCTTGCATCGCTGAGTAAGTGCTGACTTCTAGGTCTTTTCCTTGTATGCGCAGGTGTCCTATCTTCAGGAGTTCCTTCGCGTCATCGAGGTTGTTTGTGCAGATAAGGGCAATGTTTTGGCTGTCGTGCACTCGGATGAGCGGGCATTCTTGTAAGGGAGTTAGGCAGGCTGCTCGAACGCTGCGAGTCACCTCCCCCTCCACTTCACACAGGTTTATGCCTCCTCGCGGTTTAACAACAATCCGGTATTGGAATGGCTTGAGGCTAGGAAGGTGTCTTCTCAGAGGTTTCCCACCTGTGTCAGTCGTCTTGCCCAGTGTCTCCGCTTCTTTCACGGGCTCACGCAGTCGCTCTCGACGTTTGTAGAGCCGAAGATTCCAGTCTTGGGTGTCTTCCCCGTCGTCCTTGACGCCACTAGCAGTGAGTTCGTTTGTTGGTGGTATGGGCGGTGTGGTGCGTCTCACCTCACAAAAGTCCATGGCCCCAGGGTCATACCCTCGTTGAGAGGTCCCTTCTGCCATTTCGTCGCGGTGACGTGCACGTCCGGTGCGTTCAGTAGTCTTCGCCGGGCATTCCGCTGCCTGAGTGTCGTTGTGGTGCAAGCACTAGGCCTAATAGGCCCAGCCCCTGCTCATAGGAGGTTGGAGTTCGAGGCCTTCTTGCCGGCAGAAAACGACGTCTTCTCTGATAAGACGGGTACCGGACAAATTCGTACACTTTGGGTCGTTAAAGCAGCAGAGGGACGTGCTGAAAAGGCATTTTAAACTGAACAAAGCGCAGAAAAACGGCGGAGCCCATCCGAAGTGCGACCTCTCGCCTGTCCTATTTCAATTTTCAAAGTAAATTCAAATTTCCCGCCTTCGCAGTGCTCGCGCGCCCCCTGCCTGAAACAGCGCCAGCGGGAGTTCTGTTTTTTTTTTGTGCTTGTTTTTCCTCCCGCACGCGCCGGCGTTGCACTGCCACTTATTTCGCTTACTATCGTAAAAACCAACCCAGTGAGCGCTCCTAACTAAGGAACGCAGGCGCTTCCGGTTAATTACGTATATTTTGCCTCAAATGTACCTACAGCTTTCTTTGCGCGAAACAACGGGGGGAGATGTTCGACAAGCGCCAGCGGTTCACGAGTTTCGAACGCTTATGACTGTATATCCGCTTGGCTTTCAAGGCCTCTGAGTTACGCCGCGACGACAGCCGATACGACGGAACGTCGTGTGGCTCTACTCGTGTCCAATGAGCAAACTATGACAAGGCAAGCCCCTAAAGTGCTCTGCACTTAAAAGGGGAAAAAAGCGATCTGACGGCGTTCCGGCTCTGTTCATAAAATCGCTGTAGCGGTCGGATGCGACGAGGCGTCTTCCTCCAATGTCGCTTACCACTAGGAGAAAATTCCCAGTATTTTTGTACATTTTCGTTTTTGCCTGCATCTTGTTCACACGGGCTGCTCGGAACCAGAGTAAAGCAATAGCATGCACTAAAGCCGGTTTCCAGAGCCGGTTTCCTTCGCATTACATGCCCTGGCCACGTCCATTTCTCCTTCTTAATTTCCACTAATATTGCCTTAACACGCGTTCGCTCCATGACCCACTCCGCTCTCTTCTTGTCCCTTAACGTTACAGCCATTATCTTCTGTTCCATTGCTCCTGGGCAAATAATGGCTTAGAAAATATGACCCCTGATGTCGTGCACAAATGGACAGCCCCCGCAAGCACCGTACCCCAGCGTGGCCCTTACTGCCACACCCACTTCATGCCTAACTTGTTTCGTTTACTCTGGAAATGGGGTTATTTATTTATTTATTTATAACGAATACCTACAGCGCCATTATGGCATTATTGTAGGGGGGTTCACAAATGAAAATGGATCATACGTGAAACAGCAAGTTACAAAAACAGTACAATTTGTGATGGATTGCTATACCGGGCTAGAAAACAGTCCTCAATCGCACTCAGAAAATTATTTGCCGTGACCAGGTCACTGGGGAGAGCAATCCAGTTTTCTATTGCGTTACGAAAAAAAAAAAACAATATTTAAAGAGATTAATCCGACACTGATATGCTCTCATTTTTCTTGTGTTATCCGTCTCGCATTAACATGATAAGGCTCATTTAAGTAGAGGCTTTAATTCCTGTCTCGTCACCTAAAATTTTAGGAAGAAGTTTTAATTTTAACATTTTTTCTACGTGCTTAGTGTCTTCCATCCGAGGTTACAAACAATAGTTGCACTCCTAACAGTAAAATCGTAATTTGCCGTAAGAAATCGGGCAGCAAGTTTCTGGACGAGCTCTAACTTCATCCCTGGTCGAGCGCGACTACCAACAAATGTTTCCCTACCCGCTGCAGAAGGAGATCACCGGCAGCGAGTGGGAGCGGGTTCATCCCTTCTTGAAGTGATCGTCGAATACGTGTTAGCGACGGTCTTAGCTCGTGCGAAGAACTGCGAGCTGGGCTTGTTGTTAAATGTTCATGGTGGGAAAAGCGCCACGACCACGAAGGCAAGCAAGTACGCCAGGATTAATTTGAAGGTTATCGCGGAAGCTCCGACCAAGCAAGACGACAGCGCCGTTCCATGGCACTTTTTTTTATTGGCGAAGACGAGATTATGCTACCCTCCCTCACCCCTTGGCTGTTGCATAGAATTCGCTCACCCCCTTCTTCATTCTTCTTCCCTCTTCTCACTGCCTTCTTCATTCTACATTCTTTTTCTTCATTCCTTTTTGGATGACTATCCGCGTTTCATTTCTCGGCGATTTGATAACCTCGACATTTGCGGCGCTGCGGAAGCAAAATACAATTTTTTTATACTAGAATGCTCCGGCATGCCGACATAGTTGCCCTGAGAAGGCTCAGTGGAAACTATATCGATGACGGGAGGAAGGTTGATGATTATGGTTGGGTGTTTATGGCGCAAGGCCAACTGGGGCAAAGAGCGCCAAAACAATAGTCATATATGAGGGGTGAAACCTTAAACACTAAGTAAAGTCAGCAAAAACAAAAGTAAAATCACAAAACGACAATGAGCATGACTGGTGTATAGGGCCAGATTTCATTATGCGCGATAGGAAATGAGGTTTAAAAACTTGACGTCTGACAAATACTCAAACACACGTTTCACGGAAACAATGGCATCGTCACCTAGAAAAAAACGATGGATGTAGGGGAATATGTTGTCTGTCGAGTTCTCTAAAGTGTTTGTGTTGTTTTGTGTGAAGTGCCTTGCATGTGATTAGTATGTGCACCACGAATAGGGCCTCTCCGCACCTGCTGCACTGGGGTCTAGAAGATCCCGTCAGCAGATACGAGTGCGTCGCATGGGTGTGCCCTATCCGCAGCCTACCCAAGGCGACGTCTGTGTGTCTGTTGCGTGTGTCAGTGGTGTATGGTCCCAAGCGGGGTTTTATAACGTGTAACTTGTTATCTGTCTGTTCACTCCAGTGTGTTTGCCATGTTCTACGCAAGTGTTGTCTTATGTGTGGCTTGAGGTCTGTATATGGTACGGTTGTTATGCCTACAGTGTTCCTGAGTGCAGCAGCAGCTGCCCTCTCGTCTGCCAACTCGTTTCCAGCGATCCCAGCGTGTCCTGGGACCCAGCAGAGGAGCAGCTGATGCTTCTGCGCACACACAGACATGATAGTGTTAAATACAAGATTAACTATGTGATTTTTGGGGGGTGTATGCGATTACAGTGCGCGAACAACACTCAAGGAATCTGTGTAGATGATAGACTTTGGAATTTGATTTTCAAGTATGTGTCGTACAATCAGTAAAATTCCATATGCTTCTGCTGAAAAAATTGTGGGCACGGTCATGGTTCTGGCTGCATTGAAATTTTGACCATGAGCAGCGCACGACACCATACTGGAGGTTTTAGAAGCGTCACTATAAAATTGTGCACATGTGTATTTAAACTGCAAAGACAGAAAGTGCTGCAGTATTGCAGCTCGTGGTACCCGATTTTTGTCAAGTTTCATAAAAGAAAGGTCGCACGACACAGGGCGAACTTGCCAAGGCGGTACAATGTTTGAAAAGGATGACCTGTACACATCTAAAAACGAAGCACTGAGATCCGAGGCTCACTCTCTCACTCTAAGTGAAAAGGGCAGAGGAACGGATGGCGATTTACAAAGAGCAGAGATGTTGATGTATCGTTAAAGACAGGATAAAAAGGATGATTATTAAGTGATGAAATTTTAAAAGCATAAAGCAAGTTCATGTACGTTCGTTGGTTCTCAAGGCTCCACTTATCACACTCGACATACAGACTCTCGACAGGGCTAGTGCGAAAAGCACCCGAGGCGAGACGAAGCCCCAAGTGTAGCACTGGGTCAAGCATTCGTAACGCTGTTTTAGTCGCCGACCCATACACCACACTGCCATAGTCCAAACGAGACCCAACCAAAAGCAGTATACAAGCGCAGCAGGAGTTCTTTATCGGAACCATGGGGATTGTGGGAGAGAACCTTAAGGATATTCATTGTTTTAAGACATTTTTGTTTTAGTTGTTTCATATGAGGGATAAAGGAAAGTTTTTCATCAATAATTATACCGAGGAACTTGTGTTATACCGAGGAGGCCACTACAATAGCCTCCCTTCAAGATTTTGGGATGTGCCCCGAAAGCCATATGTTGTTGTATAGGTGTAGGAGTGTTTCAAGAGTGTCCGGGGGTAGGTGTTGTATCATGGTGTATGTAATCTTATCTGCGCCTGGATCTGAAGGTTTACATGTGCTCAGGGCAGCCCTCAACTCATAGAGTGTAAATTCAGAATTGTAACCAGATTTTGACCTGTTATTGTCATGTAGGGACTTCTTTTCACAAGTATTTTTATGTTTCAGGAAAGTGTTTGTGTAGTGTGCAGAGCTGGAAACGTGTTGGAAGTGTTGTGCAAGAGTGTTAGCCTGGTCTTCGAGTGTGTCCCCTGTTGTACGACCAGGGGCAGGCTATGTGTATGTTGTCCTTTAAGTTTGCGTATTCTTGTCCATACCTTGTGTGCACCTGTGTATGAGTTAATTGATGTAAGGAAGGTGTGCCAACTCTCTCGTTTTGCCTCACGGCGCACACGTTTTCAGCACGCCTTGGCCCGTTTGAACAAAATAAGGTTACCCGACGCGGGGGACCGACGAAGGATACCCCACGCCTTGTTCTGGGCCTCTCGCGCCCGCCTACAGTCCTCATTCCACCACGGCCTCCTCTCGTTGTGCGGGGCACCAGAGGCGTGGGGAATGGACTTTTCGGCGGCGTCGAGGATGTGCGCCGTGAGGAGTTGGGTAGCTTCTTCAACGTGTAGGTGTCCTATGGATGTGTGGTGTAGTTTGGATGTCTCTGTAAATGTATTCCAGTTAGCTCTTGCTTCATTAAACCTTTTATGGGAAGATGGACTGCTCGGGCCTGTACCTATATACGTTAATGAAGTGGGGAAATGGTCACTACTATATGGGTTCGTGCCCACACCCCACTCAAGACATGGAAAGAGAATTGCAGAACCGATAGCCAGGTCAAGATGTGAGTATGTGTTGTGACCTATGTTATGGTATGTAGGCTGTTTATTGTTGAAAAGGCATGCTCCTGAAGATGTAAGGAATTTCTCTATCAGGCGACCTCGGGCATCCGTTCTGGAGGAGCCCCAAAGAGAGTTGTGTGCATTAAGGTCGCCTGTTAGAATGTATGGTTCGGGCAGTTGGTCGACCAGCGCCTCGAAGTCAGAGCTCGAAAGTGCATAATAAGGACGAGTTGAGAGTGATAGGGTGGCATGCTAGGGATTTCCGGGCTATTATGGCCGCACCACCTGAAGAGTGTGTGCAGCCATCCCTGTCCTTTCTGTATACCAGGTAACTATTAAAGAAATTTGTGTTTCGAATTCAGATGTGTTTCCTGGACACACATTCCACTTGGCTGATTGGCATGCAGAATCTCATGCACGTCTCAAGATTATTCATAAGGCCTCTGCAGTTCCATTGAACAATGTTTTCTCTTCCCATTATTATGTGTTCAGAGCTACGGTAGTGTGACTGTTTTTGTAGGGTCTTTCGGGGCTTGGACTCTTGGAAGGGTTTTTTTTTGCCTCCTCTACTGACCTGGACGTCGCAGACCATTCCTTTCGTTGCGATGAAAGCCGGAAGGGCTCGACGTCCATGTCGTCATCTGAAGGCAAGGGGGTGCCCAGCGGACTGGGCCCCCTTGACGTGGTACCCTTTCGGGTGTTCTTTGCCTGCGCTGCCAGTGCCGAAGGCGTGGGGAGCACCACACATGGCACAGGCAGTGAGGCGGGAAAGGGGGTCACTGCGACTGCCTCCGTCTCCAACTCCTCCGTGCCCTTGCGTGTGCTTCGGGCTGGTGGAGAGGAGGAAGCGGTGGGTGCAGCAGCATCCCCACCGGACGTGGATGCCACCACAGCCGCTGCTGGCTCAGAGAGCGGTGCGGAGGCGGGTTGGGCTGCAAGAGACAACCCAGGGCGTGGCGGGGGCGGGACCAAGTCCGACTCTCGGTACTGGGTCCCCGCCGAAACAAGACGCCGCTCCGCCCCCCGGCGAGCTGTGTCGGCGTACCTCCCCAGGGGGAAAGAGGCGAACATCTTTCGCGCCTCTGGGAAGGTGATGTTTTAAGTGACTTTGATGTTGATTATTTCCTTTTCTGATTGGAACTTTTCACATTTTCTGGAGTAGGCCGCATGTGGACCCTGGCAGTTTACGCAAAGAAATTGTTGAACGTTACAGTTGTCGGACGGGTGGTCGTGTTGGGCGCATTTTGCGTAGGTAAGTCGGCCGCGACAAGAGTTTGTGCCGTGCCCGAACCGTTGGCACTTGAAACAGCGCCGCGGGTTCGGGATGTACGGCCGGACTGAACATCGGATGTAACCTGCGTTGATGAATTCTGGAAAGGTGGACTTGTCAAAAGTTAGGATGAGGTGCTTTGTCGGTATTTGTTTATCGTCTCTGCGGATGGTTATGCGCCTGACCGCTGTTACGTCCTGGCTACGAAGGCCCTCCAGCAGGTCAGCTTCAGATTCATTCAGTAGGTCATACTCGGAAATCACGCCCTGGGAGCTGTTTAGGCTGCGGTGGGGCGTGACTCGGATTGGCAGATCGGCGATGCTGGTTTGAGCAAGAAGTTTATTGGCCTGATCCTGGCTACTGACCTCGACAAGAATTTCACCGGTTCGATGTTTTTTGGCCTTATACGACCCTCCAACAGTACCGTCAAGAACCTTTGAAATGAGAAATACCGAAGCAAGATGTTTTGATTGGTCTACAGATCCCATCACGAGGAAGCGAGGATAGTTGTTCGGTTTCGGAGGACTCAAGTCAGGAAGTGGTGGAAAAGAAACTTCGGTGCGGCCCCTTTTCGGGGGCCGATCACGTTTGGGGGGGGGGGGGGGGGGGGCGTTGAAAATGCCATATAGCATAGTATAAAAGCAGGGAGACGGGGGTACTTTCTTCTTTGACCTTACCCTGGTAGTCAAAGAGGTCCCGGAGCTCCCTGCCTGGTAGACAGACAGGGAGCCCATCCACCGAAGCTTGACCTGGGCTCCGACGGCCACCGTTCGTGGTTTCTACCCTTCACCCTAAAACACATCGCCACGGTTGGATCTAGCTTATGTGTGGGGGCTCGGTGTCCGCGGTGTCGCCAACACCGTCACCAAGATTGCTCAAGGTGCCCCGTGCGGGGGACGGGAGGAATGAATAAAGACAAAAGAAACGAGCGTGGCCGTTATAGCTTCTGATGGTAGTGCGCGCACTGCATGGAACAGCCAAGGGAGAAGCAAACGTAGCATAATCTCGTTGTGGCTTATGCTAAAAAACCAAGCGTCCATGAATTTTTTAATAAAGGAACACTGTAAATATCCCTTGTGTACTAATTTCCTGTCTTATATTTGCGTAATGCCTTGTTCATGTTCAACAAAGTTGACAAGTATGAACATATAAACCGGGCTTAGATGTTTACATTTGGCTGTGAGTATATAAGACTATTGCGCAATATTAATTTTACTTTGGCCGGGTGGCTGAATCGAGTTACAGACAGACGGACAGACAGACAGACATACAGACAGACCAAAATTTATGGGTTTAAGTAGCCCAAGAAAGACTATAGCACGGGGCGGCCTCTCTAGCATCCACCGTGGTCCCGCGTAATTCGCGCCAACTGCGCCAAATCCTCCCCTAGTGGTACGTGGCGTCTGATAAACGTTGCATTTATCGTCATGGCAACGAGTGGCGAGGGGGAAAGGAGGTTGGTGATGTCGCGGACGCTGATGACGTCATTTTTTCTGCGCCCGCCGCGCGCCGGCCGCAGCAACCAACGCTCGCCCAACTTCCGCGCCTGCCGCCGGTCGCTGCTCATGGGCCGCTCGGCAATGGCACCAGGCGCGAAAGTTGGACGAGCGGCGGCGATGCCTGGGAATGGCCGCCACCCGTCGTTTGGTATGTGTGTGCAGTAACCTGTTTAACAATTGAACGAAGAAACCATGTTGGTAATAGTATGTTTTCTGGTGTCAAATTGTTGTCTTTGTGGCGATAATAATTAGAGCGTTACACAAACATTCTTTTCGCTTTTCTTTTATTCAAAATTCATATGAAGACATCTTTGATTCGAAGTCACAAAAACACATGCACTACACAAAATATAATGCACATACATTTTATGTACACTCTGTTGGACTCTAAGCAAAAATATGACATGCAAATTTAGGCATGCAACATTGCAGAATAGGAAAAAAACGTTCAAGATGCACATTTAGGTACACAATAATTGATTACGCAAGAATAACTTCGAAAGTTCTAATTAGTATACATATTTTTTTTTCGCGTACACCTCGGCGGGATAAGAAAAGAACTTGAAAGTTCCACTCAATTTATACTTATTTCTTGGGCTCACCTCGAGACGGTAATGTTCTTTACACATTCAAAAAATTCGTTTCAGTTCAGAGACACAGTAAACGGGAACCTATAATTTAAAAGAAAGCACGCACAGGTATGCTTCAACGCCTGCTTTTTGGGCCAGTTAACGCAAACTCTGAAAGGAAGCGTTGACCCGACCATACACTTCCGAGAAATCTTGTTCACACCAACAAAATGCAGCGAGAAAAAACTTTTGCAACACAATAACCGCGCTATTGACCACTCATTGCTAGATTATATCTGCGTACAAAAATAATGCACAACCACGTCGTATAATACAGAACACAATCGCAACACAAATCGAGCGCACCCGTCTTTTCTTTTAATGGCGCGTGAACAGCCTGATTATGAGGGGGGGGGGGGGGCGGGGCGTGCAGAAAAAAAAGTTTTCCTGTATTGTAAGCCGCATGTACCGAGCTCAATACTTGCTGATATCGTCTAGGTTGTCACACGCTACTCCCTAGCTCGTACCTGGGCAGCGCCTCTTATCTCATCCTGTCCGATATCGATTCTATCTTTAGAACTATGGAACAGCAAAGCCACTCGCGATAAGATGACATGCCGCCGGCGCGCAGGTTAGATTGAACAGCAAAGCCGGCAATGCTACCCTTTTTTTTATGAGCGAAACGCTTGCAATGGCAGCTGCAGACAAAGCATGTATTTTGGCTTGGCCTTCCACTGCTCCCTGCGCAAATTGACTGGCATTGAACACCGCGGTTTTACGTCAGATTTTTCGGAGCACTGAATCAACGTTTGGCAGCAGTTTTGCTGCAAATATCCGTTTTGGAGCAAGATGGCACCGGAAAAATTGGTTAGGGCACGCTACCCCGCGCCAACAATCGCCGTGATAATAGGTACGCAGTCAATGAGAAGAAGCGCGTACAGTTGAGCTTGCCTTCTTTGTGAGCAGGTGCAGCGTGATAACTTTGGAGGGGTTGAGGTGATTCACCACAGGAAACGTCCAATGAAGTCTCGAACCATCCTCGACTTGGGACCCCACCCAAGACTCAAACCCACTGCACGAAACAACAACAAAAAAAAATACATTGATAAGAATCCTGAATCGACGTTCAAGCAGTTACTAAGGCAATCGCAAAACATCAATGCCGCCTCAAATTCACCTTACGAGCAAGAGTCTGCGCGCCGAATGCGCGTTTACTTCTATTAAAACTTTGTGTACCTGCAAGGCTGGGATATATTTGCACATTAGTTTCCACTCCAAGACGACTGACATGTCTCATTAACTTCCACGTACATGTGCGAAGTTGAAAATAGAAGAGTGCAATCGGTCGGCTTCTAAGGAATTCACTATAACTTGTACAAAGCTAATTTGCTTACCTGTCATTTTTGAAGAAGACGAAAAACTTGGCCGAACTGTTTCGCCCTGTGTTGCTGTACCACAGAGCTGCGCAGGACTGGTGACGCTCCTTCCCCCGCGGCCCCATATTTAGAATACATTCGTATATATTTTATAATGCAGCGAAGCTTTCAGCCCGTGGAGGCGTTTAGGCAACCCGCGAAGCCCTTCGCACGCCGGCTCGCTTACGCACGCACCGAACTGGCCGGCCGTGCGCGCCCACAGAAAGAAAAAAAATATTGGCGCCGGTGAGCTGTGCGCATGCGTGAGGAGGCGCGGAAGCATGCGTGGTGTGGAAAGAAAGAAACGATGAGGGAAAGGGAAGGGCCACGCCGCAGCACCCTGCCGCTAGGATCGCCCAAATTTTGAAACCGAAACTAGCCAGAGTCGCCGACCAGTGACTATAGTCTTTAAAAGTGTCACCTAACGGCACTGTCGTCTCGGTCGGTCGGCGCTCCCGCGATAACCTTCAAATTGATCCCGACGGACGAAGCGCTTTGTCCCGTGTACTCCGGTCCTCGTCGTCGTAGCGGTTTTCCCACCATCATCTTAACCGACTCTCTTCATTTCTGCTCCTCTAAACAAGCCACGTGATCCTGACAGTAAACTCTCAGGGGACTCCAGCTCCTATAAAAGAAGGCATGTGGTCATGTCAGTGCTGAGTGGACTAACGTATTTACTCGATTCTAAGCACCCCCTTTTTCCACGATCATGGCGACGCCCAAAGTGGGGGGGTGCTTAGAATCTAGAAATCTAAATTAACGCCCCCCCCCCCCTTCGCGACTTTTTTGCGCGGTCGTAACTCGACAAGACGGTCGCAAGGAACAGTGTTTTTTGGCAAGCAATTAAAAGAAAAATAGGTACAGTCAGTGAACCCGCCGCTTACGTTCGATTGACAGTCACTACGATTGTCATTACCATTTTAGTCTGTTGTGCTGCTCGGGCCGCCGCTGTCAGTATCGGCCAGCAGGTCGCCTTCTGGTCTGTTGAAGTGGTTTGTAATTGAGAACCTAATAAATGACTTAGCCATAACGTCAACTTGGGCCCGCTTCCACGCGTCTCCGAAATCCACCTTGCGATGGTTGCGAAGAAAAGGGGTGCTTAGATTCAATTCAATTTTTTTCCCCGTAAAGTAGGGGAGGGTGCTTAGAATCGAAAAAAAATACGGTATATGGTGAACAGTGGCCTACGTGTCGTCATTAATTTCTGATTTCTTCCCTATCCCCAACACATGGTCTTCATTCCTCCTTTCCATTAATACAGTTATTACTACTATCAGGAGCGAAAGATCTGTTTGGCTTGGCGTTAGCTAGATTTAGCCTATCACTTGCGCTGAAACGCGCTCACTCGCAGACGGCCCACACGGCGCGCAATTCATTGCGACACTGAGCGACCGAGCGCCGGCGAAGCAGCCGTCTTACCCTCTCCTAGTCACATGGTACTGTGGTGGTGAAGTTCCGAGCGAGCACACGCAGCTGCGACGCCTCTCCGAAGCGGATGCGGTGGCGTGACGTCACATCTGCCACACTTGCGCTCCGGTGGCTCTAGGTCATTCTGACGCGATGAATGACCTTAATTGCGAGACATGGCGTAGGAGAGCTTTCGCTCTAAAATACCACCAGAGGAATGAATTAATACTTTTACGTCATTATATTCCCGTAATGAGCCACGGCCGCTGGGGCGGCCCGTTAGGTCGAGCACCATCACATGATCGGCGGCGATGCAGATTGTAATTTATCGATGCCTCCGCGATCACGTTTCGTGCCGGGGCACTGCTTCCTCGTACGGATTTCTGCTGAATAAGGAGGTGATGAGGCGATAAAGAGGCATCGCGATATTACACGTACGCTTTCTAGCCTGTACCATTCAGTTTAACAAAACTTACACCGTATGCTTATCGCTGTTACGGTCGCGACGCGGCTGCTTTCTCGTCGTGCATGGAGCGGCAATGATTAAGCAGTATTGAGTTAAGCAAATTACGAGATCTATACCACTAACTCAATATTCATCCAGATGCATCGTTGCGCTTGAGCAGACTGCGAATAAAGCGGTTGTATTGAAGCCCACGGGTGCACGAGGCCCTCGTCTTTGAAACAGAGAACATTTAAAGCCAGCGTATTCTAACTTCCACAAGCAGTGGTGCGGGTCTTGGAATAATGCGCATAGTGCCTTCCAAAGACATCTTTCCATAGGAGATCATCGACGCGCCCGAGTGCAGCCAATGAAGGTATACACACACACACGTCTACGCCGCTGTCATTCGTACCGTCACTAGTGAGACTCGAACTATGAAATGCAGCGCACCTTGGGTTCCAGCTCCTTGTCGAGGAAGTTCCAGAAGTTGAGGGCCTCGTCGTAGGCATCCGCAATGTCTCCCGTGTAGAACTGTGTTGTCTGCTGTTGGTCGCCCGCAGACCCAGGCAAAATCATCCGGTAGCCGCCCGCGCTGCAGATACCACCACGGGTTTGCGTGTTCATCCCTTTTGCGGCGCCAGTTTTCATCCTAACAAAACACGATAACTCTACACGTCCGAGGAAAGGGGTTCTTTTCTTGCTGAGTCAAGCGCACGCTGTAGATAGTGGTCAAAGCCAAGCTATCTACGGGCATCAAGGGCACGTGTACACTTTGGGAAGTGTGGCTGATACAAGGCTGAACTAATATGTGGTGTCTGATGCAGCAGGGACGCAAGAAGCCAACACTTTGACCACGGCACCGAAAAATACAGCGGAGGGAAGAAGCACTCTGCATGCATAAGGCTATGTTCAGACTACCGAAGCGAAAGCCATATAGTGAACTGCGGACTAAAAAAAAAAAGATGGCATGCCACTCAGTTCACTTGGCTGAGACTTGCAATGACGCCATTCTTTAAAGTTATTACAACACTTGCGGCAACAGTCTGAACCAGGCCTAAGAGGGGCAAAACAGTTCAGTCGGTCAAGTTTGCAAAATCGACATTCTGTTTGGAATTCTAACACGGCAGCGTGACCGTAATGTGCTGAACACTCGTTACGGCGCGACTTGATAAGATTTCTTCAGACCGAAACGAGAAAGGAAGTGCGTGTTCCCCCTCAGTTTGTTCCGTTTCACTTTATCGTACTTTCTGAATCCATGGCTCGCCCGTTCGACATAGGCGAAGATGACCACCACAATCAGTTAATCGTGACGAATGATTTCCAAAGTCGGGTACTGTTTTTAAATGCTTTTGTGCGCACATTTCCGACGAAGTTCGTACCAAGTTGAGCCGTTTTGTCACTGGGTCGCTCTAACGGCGCTGTCGCTGGCGCAGTGCACACTCACTGGCCTAACTACACATGCGCAACACCAGTCCAGATTATCGCAGGATCCTACAAAGGTCGGAAGAACTAAAAGGCATGCATTCGACCCGCACCGGCAGGAGTTTCTCTGGACGTGTTCGCTAAGTTAGCCGAAATTTCTTTCATTCCCCCTCCCCTCCCCCATTAGAAAATCAGTCGGGCCCTTTCGCACATTTTATATCACAGCCCATTACGTTTCCCCTCCTATTTAACACCCATATGCACCGAGAACCATACACCCGCCGCGGTGGCTCAGTGGCAAAGGCGTTGCGCTGCTGAGCACGAGGTCGCGGGTTGGATTCCCGGCCGCGGCGGCCGCTTTTCTGATGGAGTCGAAAAGCAAAAACGCCCGCGTGTAGGAGATTTCGGCGCACGTTAAAGATCCCCAGGCGGTCAAAATTAATCCGGAGCCTTCCACTACGGCGCACTTCATCGCCTGCGTTGCGTTGGCGCGTTAAACCCTACAATCAATCAATCAATCAATCAATCACCGAGAACCATAACGTCTCTACATCTAGGCAGGATGGCCTCGGGTTTTTCATTTCACCGAACGATAAAAGAAATTAAATGATGATTTATTGCAGACTCCGTATAGATGCTTAAGTATGGATCTATCTGTGCAGAACCCCTTGATTTGCTCCTGAAGCTTCCTGGTGTTCGGAAGAGACACCATTTTCATTGATGCTTGTTTTGTCACAACTGCGTTTGTTTTGTTTTGTTTTTCTCCTTCACCCAGTGCGCCGACACGTGCACTCGCGTCACCGAGCGACGCCATCCCTTTGAGCACGGCGCGCTTTTCCCCGCAGGCCTACGCGCCGGCGCTCCGCCGGTGACGCTATCCCATTGCGCATGCAAGGCCCCCTGCTCCGCAGGCTTTTCCTGTCACGGAGAAATAGACACGGCGGGTTTGAGCCTCCTACGCTTAGCATGAAATATGCAGAGGAGAGTGCAACCCTGAGTGAAGTACTGTACGTGTATTTCTAATGAAACGGTGGCGATAACCGCTATAAACGTGCTTTAATGCTTAAAATAAACAACGCTTCTTGCGTACTTCTCGTGGCTGTCTATAGCGTGTTTAGCAATATGCGATAACCCGCATTCCCATTCGATCACGACGATTGGGTCACTTTTTACGGAAGCGCCTGCGTTCTTGAGAAAAATTAAACTACCTAAGCCTACAGTCATATATGACAAGAGGTTACATTCCGAGCTCAAAAAATCTAAAAGCAGGCGAATGGAACTCGTCGCGAGGAGGCTGCACGAGCGTTGTGAACAGCTTTAAGTGATTATGCACCGCGTATGCCACATCCGAGCTATCTACTTTGCCTCTGAAGCTTTGGGAAAGGCGCCCCATCGTTGAGGAACCCCACTGGTTTTGCGTCAGTCCCGTGAGTCACATCGGGAATTCAGGTGTTTCCGAGGTCTCGGCCGCTATTACCCGGTTGAATGTCTCTCGCCGCTGTGCTCAATTAAACACCGGGCTCTTGTCCCTTGAGTCGCTATCGCAGCCACACGATGCGTGAAAGCGAAAGAGGATTCCAAGCGGCGCATACCCGCATTCACAGCTAATCGGCGCGCTGCTTTGCATGCGTGCGTGTTTTTGGCGCATGCGCAATGGAACTCGCCACACCCAGCAAGAATTTTGGAGCCGCAACAAAGGCGGGCTTTCTCCCCCTATGCGCCATTTAATGCTTTCGCATTAGAACTACTTTCCGTCCGCATCCCAGCCAAGTTTAATTAAGCGAGTATTTTAAAATCACAGCTTCAGGGGCAGCGGACTGGCAACTCAGCGCGCGTGCTATTATATTAGTTATATAGTTCTGGGTTTTACCATCACTCTTAAAGGACTTCAGCATCACCCTTCAGTGAAATGCTGAAGCCCCTTTAATGAGGGAGGCTTGTTGTGCCAGCGCGCCCAGCCCAAATTCACTGCACAGGACAACGTGCCGACAGCGGGGCCGATTCGCGTCTCCACCAAACCGCCCGCGGCAGACGCGCCCAATTTGCAGGCGCCACACAGTCACCTATTCTTTTCTCTTCTCAACGGCTGGGCCGAATCATGCCTCGGACGAACGGACCGCGGCAGGCACGCGGCAACATGTCTGGACATGGCGCCGCTGAGACGGCGGTATTGTATCTTCAAACCCATTTAACTTAACGCCACTTCTTTTACCACCTGGCGTGGCATTCGCTTTGGATCTCGGCCACGGAGCAAGTAACGCTTCTCCGTGGCCTAGTAACGGAGCAAGTAACGCACCTCAAGGCATTACTGACACATCATGCGTTACATCACGCTCTTTTACCTGAGGGACGTGGGTTGGCCCGTGCCGTGCACCTGCGGCGCTTGCGACACTACGCCGCTCTGTCGGGATCCACCACCGACGACGTCAGCATGCGGAGCGGCGACGGCCGAGTCATCGCATCGGCTGTAGGCCATCGACGCGGGTTGGAACTCGTACGACACGGCCCACTCCTCCGTGCCCTGGTGACTGGCGGCAGTGGAACACGTCTGGCTGCCGGCGACGTCCTCGGAACGAGAGCCTTGCGGAGCTCCCGCTGTTTCGCCTCCTTCCGGGGGAACCTCCATCTTCCTCGGCCGGCTGAAATAATGAGCAAAGCGCGAGGTTCGCCGACAACGTCACAGGTTACGTCACGTTGGTTTAGTCCTTAGTCGGACATAAGGGAGCATAATTACTATAGAGTGGCCGAACAAGGACGTAAAGAAGGCACACGTGCCTTGACTTATCCAGTCGGGACACGTCTATAAACCGCAGCACTCGTGCTAATCGAAATAAGGTAAAATACCCTGCCTAATTGAAAAAAGAGCATTGCAGTTTTGTATTGTGTACATTGGAGACCCCAGAGAATGGCACGGTGCTTCTGAACGGTGGTTTCTACTGAGGAACTCGCAGCCATTTTCAGAGGCTTCAGAAATGTATAGAAGTTGGAGGCGCTCATGCAATCGCCGATGATGATTAGGATATGATGATCCTTAGGCTTATAGAAAACTTTGCTCGATTTTTATGTTTCTGCTACTCACAGTCTATGTGCGCCGACTTTTCGCGTTTTTTTTTTTAATTTTTCACATTCCGGTCCTGGATAATTTTTTGGAGAGGCCGGCCCTGGTGAATGGTGAATCGAATAGCGAACAAGGTGAATGGTGAATCGAACAAGGTGAACGGGGAATCGAATAACGATCAGCCGAGGCGTACGGGACCTGTGTTCCGGAAACTGACTCAGTCGAACTAGGCATTGTGCTTTGGACCACTTGAAGACTGTCTTTTTAAAGGTGAACTTTTATCTTTCGAGCTTCTCTTAAAATTCATAGGAAGGGATGCTAAGTTTTACATTAAAGTAAACCCGTGTACCGCTACCTCCCAACGGTTTTATCTCCCGGGCGAAAACGTTTATGGCGCCAAGGCCCAAGACGCCGAGCGCAAGTGTCAGGCTAATCAAGGCATACATCATAAGGATCAGAATTCGTTTAAGGAAACCACAAAGCAAGCATCGAAACCGAGTTAGGGATGATAAGGAACCTGTGAACAAATTGGACCCCCACCCTGTGTTCCTAATAAAGTCATGTTTGCAGGTTATTGTTGAAGGCTATGGCCAGGTCTACTGTCACTGAATAGAGCAGTTCTTGCACAAACCCGAAAGCATGTGTCAGGCCATTTTATTATTCTTTGTACTTACCCACTGCCCGCTACAATGCCTTGGGCTGAGGGTACCTGTAAATAAAATAAATAAATAAATAGTCTTTCTCGAGATACTTACACCCTAAAAATTTCTGACTGCCTGTCGTGTGCCCGTCTGTACCTCAATTCAGCCCCGCGGCCAAATGATGAGAAAATTTGGAGTTAATACAGGCACACTTTTCCAACCACTAAATCTGAAAGACACTTCACACTTCTAAACATTTATTTATTTATTTATTTATTTAAAATGCCTTACAAAGCAAACATTAGGCGTAATTGTGGCAAAATATGTATACATAACTGGTAATAGGCAGTGTTCAGTAATTGAAAACAGATGGGCGCTTGATATTTGCGAAAACAAATAACAAAATTTTTACAGCCCAACGTACAAAAAGCGCTCTAGACCTCCTGTCGGCATCCCAGGAAGTCCAACAGTACCGAAAGGTTCATATAGATGGCGCGAGCAGTAGAACCGAGAAGGTCGAATTGACTTGAGCAAACCTCAACCTTGGTTATCGTATGGGTCTAAAGGGAGGGAAAGAGAATGAGGGGCGGCATGGGGGGAGGTTAGAGATGCAGTTACGTGGCAGAGATGGACGAAGAATACCGTAACTGACCGAAATTTGCGGCCAATGAGTAGATACGCGGCCAATTACTTTCTCTTTGGTTTGGGAGTGGCGACTTGTATAGCGTTCCAATACCGGGGGTAGGAACCTGAGCCCCCTGTTTTTAAAGCGAAAGCTTTCGTAATAAGACCAGCGGCGCCCTGTCAAAAATTAATGCAGGTTCCCATCGACCGGTTGGCCGAACGAAGAGCTGTGATAACATCTATGACATACGTGTATGCGTGAAACCGGGTGTAGGTCCACTTATGAGATTAGCGGCCAGGCGCCCGGGCTGCGCGTGAGAACCCACCCGCCGCTCTGTCTGGTGGCCCAGCACTGTAGACTCTACGCTGCAACGCAGCCGTCGCCAGTTCGTCACGGCGTGCACGGGAGACGGATTGTCTGGCCCACCCCATACCACAGGGTTAATCCCCCATTGAGAAAACCGACAGTGCCGCCGAATTCCAGGAACGTCTGCTCGACGCGCGGAGGTGGGGGATTACCGGCGTCGGGACGAGCGCCGCGCGGGTCTCCATTGTTAACGCGCCCCGGTCAGCATGACGCACAGTCGCGTCTTTCGCTCTCACCCCCGCGGGGTCGCACGCACCTGCTCGTCTGCGAGCTTGCCGTTGACCCAAAATGGCGGCGCCTCATTGAATATTCCGTTGCATGCTGAGTGACAGCTGTCTACGTGAACTTGGGGGCACTCCCTTACACGCGTGTACGAAGCTGCTGGGGCGTTCCCGAGAGAGGGTGATCTCGAGGTTTTATAAGGCCGAACTTGGCCGTTGGAAATGGTTCTTGTCTGGGCGCCGAGCTGGGCAGTTCCCGGCGGACAAGAAGTCTCGACCGTTAAAGCTAGGTTGGGATTTGTGAGCCCCCTAGTCGAGGTTAAGATCGCGTCGGAGGTTTAGGGTGCAGCGCCGTACCGGGCAACTAGACGCGATCTTGCGGCGAGACAGAGTCGGCCGTCGTTTCTCGAGTGGTTTGTGCACGCTCCGAGAATAGGAGAGTTAGACAAAGTAAGGAGCTGCTCGAGTGATTTGTGCGAACTCGGAGCTAGCGTCTAGCTGAAGTTTGAAGTTTTCCCTTTATTACTCATGTACCCAGTTTTCCTACTGTAAATAGCTGTATATAAACTCTTCGTTTCATTAATCAACCCCAACGCCTTGAGTTCGTCAATTCGACCGCCGCTCCAAGAACTTCAACACATCGCCCTGCCAGCCTCCTGCCAAATCAACCGGAGCCCGGGCGATTGGGTTCCTGATCGACACCGGACTTCGGGGGGAAACCATCTTTAACCGGGATTTCACCGTGTTAAAACGGTTACTTGAAATCGTGAAAAAGGAACGCTTCTAGATCAGACAATACACGCATCGATCATGAAGAAGGAGTACAACAGTATGCCTTCATCTCATACACGACGTATTGGTATACCTTTAGATTGTTACTGGATGCATTTAATTAGTGCGCGAAAAATGGCCGCACGGGTTCGTTTCTTCGTTTGCGATTTGGGTCTTTCAGAGTTTGACGACCGATTGGACGCACTTCAGGTAACGCGCACTTACAGCTTTCGCGCTTCTATCAACTTTCATCAGGAAGGGATCGTAAACCTTCACAGCAAAGCTGTATACCTCTACACCTCAAAGTTTTCATCTCCGGGTTCAAAAACGCCAAGGCGCCAAGACCTAGGACGCCAAGAGCATGCGTCAGGATAATCTGGCATACATCATAGAGCTCAGAATTCGTTTAAGGAAACTACGGAACAAGCATCCAAACCGCATTTTATGATGGTAAAGCGTTTGTGAACAATGCGACCCCACCACCGTGTGTTTCTGGTAATATCATATTTGCAGATTATCTTTGAAGGCTAGGCAGGACTAGAGTCGATAAATAGCGCAGTTCCTGCCCAGCCTGACACGCCGAGCGCGTGCGTCAAGCTAGGCGGTACCCAGCATTTCCCGCCAGAGAAGCCGAGTAGATAAGGTGCTAGGTAAGGTACTAGATGAGGCGTCAGTAGATAAGGTACTGCGGTACCACCACTGAGGCACGCAAGTCAACAACGGCGGCCACTTTGTCGTTTATCAGTGTTGCGATATTGCGGCCTCTGCGGCCGCGCCGAAGATGCAGCAGAACGGCATCTTTGGACACATTTCTGCTTCTGAAATTCTGTTACACGTGTGATCTTTGACTTGCATTCCGAACGACGTCTGTCGCGTGCAACCGCAGAGCAAGGAGGACAAGCTAAGCCTACCGGAGTTGACCGACTAAAACGCATAAACAACAACACAGCGGATCCCATGAGCCTTCGAAGTGTAAACAAACGCCGCAAGATGCGAACTGACCAATGATCATGGCGGTGGCACGGAACAATAGGACAAGAGGGTGCCGATACTCTGTACCCTTATCTACTGGCACCAGCCGAGGACAAGCGAAAAGCTAGCCCGCCGGGAAGACGACAAACGTTTCATACCCTCCTTCGTCACCATTTGTAGTGGTTTAGAACAGCTCTGCTTGGACATCCACTTTCACAAGGCGGGATGGCGTTTTTTTAACACGGAAGTGTTTTATTCCCGGATACACCAGATTTCGCTTACGTCATATCCGTCACGGAAGTGACACCAGTACAACGGAGAAAGTAGCCTGTAACGGGTGCACCCCGGCACACAGGGTATTCTTGCGGGGAAGCAACCTTTAGTACTCAAGAGTACGTTATACTTGGGATTGTTCGTGTTCCAGTTTTATATTTAAACACGAAAGTCTTCAATGCCGCGATACCCCAAAATTTACTGACGTCATCTCCGTCACAGAAATGACGCCGGTGCACCTTTGCCGAAGCGACCCGCCAGCAGGACTTCGCTCGCCAAGCACACCCACAAGACCACCGACGACCCGCGAATCATGCTCAGCTGCAGATTTCGCTGCACATTTCGTGTTTTACCGATTTCTAGGACAGAGGAATCAACCACAGATTTTCTTTTTTCGGCGCCCTTTCAGGGCCCCTGGCTACTTTTGCGATAAAGGCATTGCCGAAACCGACCCTTTATAGTGACAGCTTCGCCGTTCGTTCCAGTCGCTGTGCGGTCTCAGGATCCACTACAGTTCCGCGCGCGCTGTTCCGACGCTGGAGTGCAGAGTCGTCCGAAGTAATTAAGTCATCGCAATCGAATGCGACCCCATACTGCAGCGCGAAATTTGAAAGTGTTTGTTTATATGTCTTACGCTTTTTTAAGGAAATTTCTTTATTTTGAGAAAATTGGCACTCAAAATTGTTTCTTGCCACTGGCACCACCTAAGTTTAATGAGCTGTAAAATTAGTTCCAAGCGGTGCATCAAAAACCTGCTTCGATTATTGCATTCACCAGGGTTTATACTATTGTAAAATATAAAGATTACAGTTTCATGGCCAACACTGTTCTGTGTATTGTTTGACCAAAACTGGCTAATTATCTCTAATTATCTTGAGAACTAATTCAACGATTCAAAAAATAATGCCATACTTGAAGTCAGTGGGGAAAAAACAGCGTCTGACAAGTTTTACAAAGTTTATTTGAAAATTAAAAGAAGTTGTTGTAAGGCCAGTGTCCTCCCTTAAAGGGGCCCTGCAGCACTTACCATCGACTACTAGGAATGTATTTTGGGGTAAGGTCTATTGTCTCAGAAATTTCCGCCCACAAGAATTACGAAAATTCATTCACTCTCACCGAAACTACGAGCGATGAGAAATTGCGCATGATCGTTCCCTCTAAACTCGACCGCGGATAATGCGACGAATGCTGCGCTCTCTCTCCCGAAGAGGGGGGCGGCTCGCAGCGTTCTCTTCCTCGGCCTTAGATATATCACAGGCCTTGGAGTGTTTTCCTTTTCTCCGAAACGTGGAGGGGTCTATTTCCGGTCTGGTGCTACAAAAAACCGGCTAGGCTGCCTGGTCGCAAGCGTGCGCTGAGGCTGGTGGGGCGTTTTTGAAGCAATAAACGTTTGCTGTCGAGTGGTGAGGTTGAAAGGGAAGTATTGAGCTCATCATTCAAACTCCGCGCGCACTCAAAGCACGAAAGAAACGGCAAAACTGTGCCTACAGGTTCAGGCATAGAAGAGGTTTGCACAAAGCGCTGACGACGGCATATCGTCACAGGAAATGCGAGACATTAGCCGCGAAGTCGACCAGTGACAGCCGATCGGACAGCCATGGCCTCAATGACGTCGTTTAGGCCATGCCAGGGGTGCATAATGAGGAGAATTGAAGAAGAGAGTGTGGTTTGATTTTCCGCGTCTTTCACAGCGATTTGCGCGCTCACCGCTTCCCGTGCACGTGTAATATTTGGCTCAGGTGTTTCTGGTAGTGTAAGGTAAGCGTCGCGCAGGTTTACTTGCACTGCTCAAAGAGTGTTGCAGGGTCCCTTTAAAGCAAAATTCACAAGTTTTTATGTTCCCAACTTTCAATGTTCGCGCATACCAACTCGGGGAAATTTGCCAATAACGGTGACGGCAGCTGCCAGAGGGCTCATGAGTGATCATGGAGGAAAAAAACTTAGTGGAGACCCCTAATATCCTACACACATTGCATAAAATTTGCTGGAAGTGACGTCATTACAAAGAGGTCCATGAACAGGATTGCTTAATTTTTTACAGCTCAGGAACATGGTACTCGGAAGCGTATTTCCAAACGCTTCGCTGCACAGAGCACCCATTTGACATGTCGGTTCGCGAAATGGAGAACGGTAATTCAACGTGGTCATTGGCTGCGCCCCAAACCAAAAGCGACCTAAAAGGTACCGAATCACCACTATTAACAAAAATCAACCCGTATATCTGAGTTTAGAAGCAAAAAGTTAAATTTAGAAAATGAAATTAGGCAACTAAAAAAACTAAGACATAGCCCTGCTGGGGCTCAAATTCAGCGAGGCTACAAAGCCTGAACGGCGGGTTCTTTGTAGCAGGCGCTCAAAACAATAGCGCACGCAGTGACATCACACATGTCACGTGGCTGCTCTGTGAAGCGAAGCGTTTGGAAACAGTCTACCCCGGAAGAACACTCAGAAGCTCCAAGCGGATCTCCTAAAAGAGCCTGCCAAAGTACATAACACCACGTGGTGCCCGGCTCATGAGGGACTGGAGGGAAATGAACGCGCTGACTGGTATGCGAGGACCCTTACCTTCCGCTGCGAGTCCGAGACCATTCATACGCCCTCCCTTCTTACGAAGCCTACGGGTAATGTCTGTTGCTAAAAAGGTTACGAAGTGAACCCTATCATACTTAAGCACTTACGTGCACAATATCGACAAACACTTACAAAAATTCAGACCAACACTTTCCCCCACAAGTCCACATTGACACTTATGTTTCATGACAAACACAATGAGGAATGCTTTAAATGAAACTTGGTAGGCGGCCCTGGCCAGCCAAGCTCTACAGAACCAATTAGAACCGATTCGCAGAGCCAAAGCCGGAGCAGTTGCCACCGGGGTGCTGGACACACGACTGCGCTCATAGTTCCGCTTCTCTATCCCTCTCACCTCTTTCACAACAAAGTTCATGATGATGATGATGATGATGAACTTCGGCCGCTAAATCTGGTGAAATGCCAAGGACAATTCTTACGGAGTCGCGCCGAATCTATGGGTTCAAACGAAATTGGCAGCGCAGAAGGCGAGTACCGCTGATTTCTGATAATTTTTTCCGCGGACGCCGGTTTCTTCCACGTTCACGTTCCCCGGCGTTCCTGATCAACTGTGCTTTGAATGGAAGTAGCGGGGGAGAAAGAGAAAAGCCGCAGCAGAGGAGAATGGGAAAGGGCCGTGGGCCCCGTGGACGCGCTGACATAAGGGGAACGGCTGCGAAAAAGTGACGTCATGGCCTCCCCTTAAGTACTTTTGCCTCCATGTTGCTGATTTACCAATTACCCATCGGCAGCTACGTCATATCAGCACCGAAACACATGCTTTCACAGCTCAATGAGAAGTGACGATCACGCGTTCCGACATTGCTACAGGAAGCTCAGGAGCTTCCGTAACTTTTTATGGACGCACCATAAATTAAATGTGAAATCCTCTGGCATAAAGTGACGTGTTTATTTTTTTGCCTCTAAAAACGACACAGTCCCTGGACATTATCGCCTGTTAACGGCCTGCGTGATAACGAGTGTAAAGTGGGTGTTTCTCGCAGTGGTATGGCGCAAGTACTGTTTCTAACATCCATCTCTCACCAAAAATCAAATTGTAATAAGCAGGCTGTTTAGTCAAGGTAAACAAGGCGCCACACAGTAACGTTTCCTCTCACCTAGAACTTAAAAAATGTTCGTGCAGGCCGATGAGCCACTAGATAAAAATATGTAGACACAGTTAGTCACGTATATATATATATATATATGAATTGGAGTGGAAGTTGTCTTTCGTATTTATGTCCGGACAGCAAAGAAACAATATGTGCTAGTGCGCATAAACTAAAAGCAATGTAAACGCCCTCCTATCCCTTCCCCCAGGATTAATTCACCACAAGTAAATACGCATACCTTGTGCGCTCATCGTCACAAGAAGCGATAGCTTCTATCATGTTACCGTCCAACTTCAGAGAAACAAGCGGAAAATAACCCACGCTCGCGCTGTAACAGCGAAACAAAAAGCGTAAGTTCATCAAATTCTTACATAAAAGCATTCACCAGCTTGATTCCTCTAGACTATAAGCGAAACGGCAGCTGGCCGGACAGCATCAAACACCAAAATATACTGCAAAAGCGTCACCAACTACAAAATGAAGAAGCCGGGCGGATGTAATCACAAATTTCTTCAGGTCAAGAATTCACAAAATGAACACACGAGTGGCTGAAACCGAGCAAGCAGACGGAAATAAAATGCGCAAGGAAGCAGCAAATCATTGTTCTGCTGCGCAAATTCTAGTGCCAAGGTCTAACAGATGCCCATTCCAAGTTCAATGCCAATGCCACTTACCACGTTCGTTGCAAAGATGGTTCCGAAGCAAGATTTCACGCTGCCTGGCAAGCCTCAGATTTCGTGGAAGAACAGTTCCCGGCACACGCAAACACGGCCCCGACAGGCTAAACCACGCCAGACGACTGAAAAATTGCGGCCAGAAGCTTCAGGCGCGCCCTAGCAAGGAACGCAGACAAAAGATAAACTCCTCCTCTCCCTCTACGATTGGCTGTCGATGAACGAGATCACGTTGTATGAGGGCGTAATAATATTGATAGCGGAGTGACTAGTCAAAATCGCGGCCCCCGAGACTGCACCGGCTCAGCGTCGTCTGCGCGAGCGACAAGCGGTGACGTCTGCACTGTTCGTATGCGTCGTCTGCACCGCGCATGAAATCGTCTGCTACTGTTCTGCCGAGGTTGTCTGCTTTCCCGTCTCGCAAGGAATGCGAAAACAGACTAGCTTTTTTTGAACGCATCTGTTAGTAATTTTGAGCTTCCTTAACGGTAATACTATTATGATTATTTATTACAGCTATTAATTAAAAGTTGCCCTGCCGCATAGTCAGCGTTTTCTTGTTCTAACGATTCGTAATAGGCTGCGGAAATACCTTCTCTGTTGAGACGTCACACGTGACCTGGACGATTAAGCAAGTGGCAATGAGAACAACAATATAGAGGGTGTTGCAACAAATGGCATGGAACGAATGACATGACAGTGATCGCACTTCGGACGAAGGTCCAATTTCTTCCCCTTAAAAAAAATTACACCATCTTCCCACGTGGGAACCCTGAGGGGATGCAAAGCCGTGGAGTAGTAGCGTGTTAATTGGTTGTTAGAGTAAAGACACGTGTAGTAGCGTATTAAATGTCTTCTTTATTTATCGATTAGTGGGGAACGTTTTGCGGCTTCTCGTTCTCGAAGCGAGGAATCCGCTGTTCGACGCTGGCGTTTCGAAGCGTTGTCCCGTTGCCGAACGCCATCTGGATCAGCTACTCGCCGCTGGCGTTTCAAAGCGGCTTCTCGTTCTCGAAGCGAGGAATCCGTTGCTCAACGCTGCCGTTTACGTTCGGCGTCGCGAGCTCTCCTCTGTGCAGCCTTGTCTTCGGAGGTGCTCGCGGTTCTGACAGTGTGCTGGCTGGCGCTAGTTGAAGGCGTGACAGCCAGTTCACTGCCAGAATCGTTGGCGTCCGTGTCAGCTCATCGGACGGCGCAGCGTTGTCTCGACAGAAAGCAGCAACTGAAGGGAGAAGCGGTGCGGACCTGGTTATCTGAAGTGGAGAGGAGAATGGGAGAGGAGGAGCAGCGCGCACGGTGGTGTGGAGAGAGGGGAGGGGAGGAGCAGCGCGCGCGCTATCGCACAGGTGGTGTGGGAGAGGAGAGGAGAGAGAGCGGCGTTATCACAGCTGTTGTGTGTACGACGGAGTCGAGAGAGGAGGAGAGGTGTGGACGCCGGACCCCGCGACGACGGGGTTCGACTAAGAGATGCTTTGCATCTAAAATACAAACAGCAACGCCATGTATTTCTTTTTTGATATTGGATATCATTCCTTTTTTTTTCCCCTGGGTGCAGACTAATTGCCTTGTTTTGTTACATACATTCGGGTAGGGAAAAATTAATCCGGTATCTTGTGCTCTGAAACGCGGCGCAGTTGTTAAAAAACCGCAAATTTGTGTGGCCTGTCTTAATTTTAAGCGAATATAGCTTAAAATGTGAGTTTAATACTACGCTTCAATGAGCGAAACGTGCGTTTTCTTCAAAAAACGAATTGTGTACAGTGTCTCATTTATGGCTGGAAGCGCAGGATGTTCTGTACTATCTAAAAAAAGATTTTGAAAACCACTCGCTCGTCGACGATGCAATTTTCATATCCCATTACAGATTATTGTCATATCACCCTTGATATCACATTACAGATTAATGTTTTCACATCAAATTACAAATAACGTCAGCTTCAGATCTCTCCTGGTTATTTTGATTCAAGTAAAAAACCTTTCTGAATGCGGGTTGTGACGGATAAGCTTTTTTCGCCGTCCGCATATTTCACACAAGCCCGCAGCGCCTTGGCCCATAGACTTCTTTTTTCAGTTGCGAAAAAAGGGTGACCGCCGTCGTAGAACTTAAAACCTTTCCTTGTAATTTCAACGCGTACGAGAGACGGGTTTGTTTAGAAACGTTGTTGCTATCTGTAATAATGTTTTCAACGCGTTGTCGAATATCGCGCTACCAGCCACCAGTGCATGATAAGGCTATTCATTGTTGCTTCATAAAGTTGCGTTCTCGAATTTGCTTGCAAGAGCCAGCTCATCTATTTAGACAGCACCTTAGGCCGATGAGAAGCAACATGGCGGACAGACCGTGATGGGGAACGGTGGACTGTACGGTAATTACACTGTAATCGTGTTGATACGATTCTGCATAATACGTTTTCAGCATAATACGTTCTTTTCATTCCCGGCCGACGCCCTTTAGAAATAATGCACCGTTTAATATGATGTCACATATTTGTCGAAAATTGAATAATACGAGCGCGAAAGGGATCTTGACCGACGTTTCTAGAAATCCTAGCTCTATGTTTGGTAGCCTAGCTTAAACTGCGTTCCAACAAGCCACGATCTGTACGTTGCAGAGCCGCTAAAGCCTAACCATGGAATGGGACCAGTTAGACGCGGACCAGTTAGACGTCACGAGAGTATGTGTGAGCAGATGACGCCCTGGCAACCTGCGAATCGCGCACCGAGCAAGAGATCAGTGCGGAGTCCTGCGATGTGCGGCAATTGTGGAAGACGATGGCGATGACGGCACATTAGAAGATGGAGGCAGATATGGTGACTGCTGTTCAAGAGCAAGCGAGGCACTCGAACACTCGGACGCACTTCGTCGCTTTGTCGCGAATGCAGAGTTGAGTGAGCAGACGGCAGCTTCTTTCTTTGCGTTTCAGAAGAATTTACCCCTGGACGTTGAAAAGGAGAGAGAGAGAGAGAGAGAGAGAGAGAGAGATTTTTATTATTTTTCTAGCAGATGCTGATGTTGACTTGATTGATTGTACGGTTTAACGTGCTGACGCTTCCCATGCGACGAGGCGCAACGTATAGTGGAAGGCTCCGGATTAATTTTGACCACCTGCGCTGAACCATTTGACCACGGATTAATTTGACCACGTGCGCCGAAATCTCGAACAGGCGGGCGTTTTTGCTTTTCGCCTCCATCAGAAAAGCGGCCGCCGCGGCCGGGAATCAAATCCGCGTCCTTGTGCTCAGCAGCATAACGCCATAGCCACTAAGCCACGGGGCGAGGCTTTGGCCTCGCCCTGTGGAAGGCGTTTCTAGTCCGGGATTCCTTGGCTTCGACTGGCTGTCCTCGCTCGCATCACTGCAGGTTGAGCTGGGTCTGGGGTGGTCATGGAAGCCCTCCACTGCTCGAATGGGTGATAGGGGAGGGATGGGGGCAAGTCTGGAGTGCGTTGGCACGCCCATGCTATATAATATAGGGTACCAGGCTGGGGACAGTGAGCACAGAGGGAAGGTTGTTGGGTGGGGAAGATGAGGTGGAGACGGGTGGGATAGGGATGGGTATTCGCCTGAAGCCGCCGCCAAGTTGCCGCTTCGTGCCGGGCGAGGCGCCAGTGTGGTGGTGGGAGGTTGCGGAGAGTTTGCCTGCAATGGGCGACAATCTCTGTGTAGCCACCCAGTGAGTGGGGTTGATCTTTGGGGGGAGGGGGGTATACATTGGCCACCGTCGGCACGGACTCGGCGTTCCAAATCCAGCTTAACTGGTCAGAGAGAGCGTCTGGTTCTTGGTGATCCCGTGGCACCGATCTTCCCGTTTTCCCTCAAATTTCGTAGCACAGTTCCTTTTTTGGCGGATGTCGGGGATAAAGGGGGGGCGGGGAGTTCGTGTCTTCAACCCTTATAATTGGTCCCTGGTTGGTCTCTTCGTAGCTCGTGGGTTGGCCTCTCCTTTTATTTGTTTGCAGGTGGTGGTTGAAATTTGTTTTTCAGTTTTAACTCACGTTTCGCTTTCCCTCTATTATTCTTCTTCTACTTCCAAAAAATATTTGTCGCACTTTTTATTACGGGGTCTAGGACACGGTGTAAGGTATACTATTAGGTGACGACACACCTTTGTTTTCAATTGAAATAATGTGAAACCTGGGGAGGGGCGAAACATGCAGTGTATCAGTGTATTCAAAGATTGTAAGCCTCTCTCTTGCCACACAGTGCGCGCTGATTGGGCGCCGGAGAAACGCCGTTGGGAGGAGAAATCGCGCGCTTGCTGAGGCGGTGGCGCCCTCTCTTGCATTAAAGCGATTTAGGCATTTAAATGAGAGACAGACTGGCCCTGCGTTGTCTTCGTGCCACACGCCGCACCATGCGTAGTATGCTTTGCAAGAGAAAACCTGGCGTTTGAAACCAATTTTGAGACGGAGAGAGAGAGAGAGAGAGAGAGAGAGAGAGAGGGAGGAGAGAGAGAGAGAGAGAGAGGGAGGGGGGGGGGGGGGGGCTTTTTATTAAAGAAGGAAATGCAGAGAGGTTTGCCAACATGCGTAGGTCGACATGCTACTCTGCAGGAAGGGGAATGGGGAAAATATAGATGAGTAGTAAAAAGAGGAGTAGTATAGAAAGGGAGAAAAAAAGAGGTAGGGTCATATAGAGGGACATGTGATGTAGCGAAGACTGTCCGCATAAGTGGGGCTATACAGTCTCAGCGACGCCAATATCGTCAAGATAGCTAAATAAGGCATCAAGGGCTTTCCGCTGAGATGATTGAGAATGTCATGGTCCAAGTAGCAGGCTCAGTGCAATTGGTCCAGGGTGAAGACATGTCATCTGCTGTAACCGGCTCCTTGCGTCAGTGTATATAGATGGAGCACTCTAGGAGCTAGGACACGCTCAACGGTTTCGGGGGCGCCACAGTTGTCGCAATATGGGCTTGGACTTCAGCCTATGCGATGTATGTAGGCATTAGTGAACGCCGCATTGAGTCGCAGTCTATGAAATAGCGTTTCCCGCCGGCGAGGTAGTCGTTCTGGCGCCCTAAGTCTTACATGTGTATCAATTGAGTATAGAAAATCGATGATGTTCCGGAAGGGACCATAAGCGGTTTCTTTCTGCTAGAGCTGGTGCCTTGGTCATAGTTGAGGCATCATTTTTTGTAAAGAAAATATTTATTTTGTTTTTCATTTCTATGCCCCTGCGAGCAGCCTCATCTGCTCTCTGATTTCCTAGGACCCCACAGTGTCCAGGGAGCCACTGAAGGGTTACGCGATGGCCAGGAGCGTACGCGAGATGGTGAAGGTATTTTAGTTCGCGCCGAATGTGGTCGTGGATGCCGAAGCAGCTAGCACGTTGCAGGCTTTGTAGGGCGGCCTTCGAGACTGTGAATATGGTCCATTGTGTCGGTGGCTGACGAAGGATGTACCGGATGACTTCTTTGATTCCATAAAGTTCAGCTAGCGTGGACGAAGTCGCTCGCTCAAGCCGGCATGACAGTGATTTGTTAGCTGACGGAATAAAAACTGAAGAACTGCCCGCATATGTTGCCGATGCATGCGTAAAAATATGGGTTGTTGCTGAGTAAAATTTGTAAATATGGGTGAGTGTAAGCTGAAGTAGGACAGTTTCGGATATAGGATTTTTTTAATCAATTCCAGCTATGGAATGTTTTATGGTAACAGGTGACAAAATCCATGGCGGAAAACCCAGTGGCATGGTCTGCGGTGCTTGATTTGGCACGGAAGCATCAATTGCTTTTATTGTTCGTCCAGAGCTGGAAGCGTATTGATCCGCACTACGAGCCAGGAAAAGGGTTTTGGCATGTAGCCTGTACCTCAAATAGTTTCGTAGCGTCTCTTGAAGCCGTAACACATCCATGGGCAGGCAGCCAGCTTCTGCAAGAGTCCCACGACATGACGAGCCTGCAGGATGGCCAAGGCACGTCCTCAGACAGTTGTTCCTTGCCGCTTCCGTCTGTTTTCTGCTTGTCGGGAACAGTTGCTGCTGCACGGGAAGGCTGTAGCGCAAGACGCCATCAACATCTGCCTTGAAGAGGAGCACCGCAGAGCGACAATCGCTGCCCCAGCGAATGCCACAACGATATCCAATAATTTGGGATACTACTGAAATTTGCGTACGTGATATTTTTACTCCTGGGGACCTGGAGAGGTTTGTGTCTATTACAACACCAACGGATTTATGGGTTCTTACGTATTGCAGTGTCCGACCACTGATTAGAAGATATCGGTTCATGCTCTAGCGGGTGAACCTCATCGGAACACTTCTTTCGGAGGAAAGATTCAGTCCTCTCGGTGATAGGTATGCCGCTGTTGTTGCAACAGCCTTCTGCAGCTTCTGCTGTGTGAGCCGACGCCATCTCGATGCCCTCCAAGCACAGCTATCATCCGCGTAGAGTGTGACTTTGATGGCGCGGGGGAGAATGCGTTTTAGGTGCATAAGCGTAAGTGTTGAAGACCAGGAAGCAGACGCGGTTTGAAGAGCACCGCTTTATTGGCGACCTTCTCGTGGCTGGCGTAATTCGACTGATGAAGATGATGATGATGTAACGAGCCACGCTGCCCGTGCTGTGGTTTCGATGTCTTCTTCTTCTCAAACAGATCATATTTTCCAACAGGCTCCGGTCGGCCAAATATTATGGATCTGGTTGGCTTGATATGGCTAAGTTCAAAAAATGGCGATATGCTGTGCAGTTACGTCTGTAGCCTCAAGGCGATGAAGTCGCTGAATGAATTGGCCGTCCCGAAGTCTTTCCGGTACATACAGGTACCACGCATAAGCTAACGTGTCCATCCACACCTTCATACTCGGTTTCCCGAATCAATCTTTTCCAAGAGCCTCCCCACCAGGGAGCTTGCGCAGCTATGAAGTTCAAGTGTCCGGAGTTGTTCAGAAAACAACCTTGCATTTCTTGCGTCCATGCGATCCAGTTCTCTTCAAATATTCGTGCTGCTTTTGTCTTGAGATAGCCATCGCGTTTAGGTTTCGGTTTCTTGCAGCCATCAGTGAACGTCTTCTGCCAAGCGGTCAATCGTGCGACATGGTTTTGTGATCTGCAAAGGTCGTTTTCAGCACCAGCGCAACAAAGGTTTGCGTTTTCTGATGTATACGCAATTTCCCCTACTGAGTTGTCAATATCTTCGTCGGGTTCAAACACTTTAAAGACTTCACCGCTTTCTTGGGAGAGTTTTCCCGTGTGTTTAACTCCTAGGTGGTCAACTCCGAGATAGGCATTCTTCTGTACGAAGACGTGGTCTTCCGTTGTCACGTGAAAGCTTTGCACTTTTCCTGAATCGATGGTCGGCGAGATGGATGACGCATCGCCTTGCACTGTCCATCCAAAGACTGTTTCAACAGCAGTGAGGTTTTCTTTAAGGCGACGAATGTACCCTGTCACGAATGTCCAATAGCAGTCCGTTCCGATAAGTAGGCTGATGCCTGGTTCTGGGTGAACATTGAAGCTGGAGGCGTCGGCGAAGGTCATCGCGTTGGCTTCAAGTTCGTGCAGAGTCATTGGTTCTGTCAACCGAGGTAGGTCGTTGCATATCGCGGGAACTTCAACAGCCTCAATTTGATAGCTACGATGGTCGCACTGGCTGTACAGGGTCAGTTGTACTCTTTTGTACTTCTTACTATGAAACGACGAGTTCCCCAAGCCAGAAATCGTCATGTGCTCCTCGGCCAGTACCTTTGTTCGTAACTTCCTAGACAGCGTTTCTGTTATGAAGGTACGCTGACTACCTCCGTCAAACAACAGTCTCACCGGATGTTTTCTAGTTGTTCCCTTGACCCACACTTGTGCAGTCTGGAGAAGAACAGCTCTCTGGGGAGACACGGACTCAATCGCCGTACTAGATACAGCCGTGATTTTTTCCTGTGATGGGCGCTTCCAGTTTGGGTCGCACAAGGGAGTGATGTGGCGACCCTTGCAATTTCTACATGATAGTCTTCTTGCCTTCTTGCACTCCTTGGCGCGGTGATAGGGCCTCGCGCAGCGAAAGCAACAACCCAGTTTTTTCAACGTGGCTTTCTTTTCTTCTAAAGAAAGTTGAGCCGTACAGTCGTTCGTGCTGTGTTCAGTGGAGTCACAGAAAAGACATCTATCTCTAGACAAACTTACTGTCAGCGTGGAAGCAGAACCTTCAACGCTGTCGTTGACTTGCCGATTGAGTGACTGCGTTTTAATTGGCGTTTCCTTTGCTGCTACAGTCATCATGGAAGTAATTTCCCGACTGCGCACTTCTAGGTTCAGCAGGTCAAGTAACGTCGATAGTTTATTGGGCCTTTCACCTCCCGTTTCTCCTGCTGGTGTTTCCTTTAACGTTATTTGGTTGAACTTGAGCACGAGCTCATAGGGTAAGCTCTGTAACAGCGAAGTCTTTAGCATGACTCCGTACGACTCAGTGTGTACACCCAAGTTCTTCAGTGATCTAACGTTAGTGTGTACACGTTCACTGAGTGTCTGAAGGCCGCGCAAATCGTAGCATGAGGTCACTTTCGGGAGGTTAAGCAATCTGCTTAGGTGATCGTTGATTATTAGGTTTGTGTCTCCAAAACGCTGTTGCAGCAGTTCGATAGCCATGGGGTAGCTGTCGTTAGTGGTTGGTAATCCGCTGATTACGCCTTCCGCTTTCCCCTTCAAATAACTGCGCAGGTACTTCAGTTTGTCAACGTTGGCTAGCGATGAGTTCTTATGTATCGTCGATTCGAACTGGTCCCAAAATGCAGGCCACTGAATAAATTCTCCATGAAAAGGCTGGATTTCAAGCTTGGGCAGTCTAACCTGAACTGGTTCTTGGTGTGAGGTTGGACCCTGAATTGCACCAGTCGCCGTTAAAGGCACGCGTTTGCAAGATGCTTTTCAGCGCGAAAATCATGCGTGCGATAGAGTCACGGTACTGTTCTACGGCTTCCAACTCTCGTCTAATTCCTCATCGGGGACGTGGCCCTCTATTTCTTTGTCAATATCGTTCAAGGGAGTCTGTTTACTTGAGCATATTTAGCTGTTCTGCCAGCTCACCCGTCGGTAGCGGGGTAGTCTCCATTGTGGCCTTCATTTCGTTGATGATACGTGTAGTTGAGGCACGCAGAGCACCACGCTTCGTTTGAGACGGTCCATGATGATGATTGGTACGTTGGAAACGCGCCGACGCAACGCAGGGCGATGGGGCGCGCCGTCTTGGAGGGCTCCTCCTCGATGGGACTTCATGGGGATCTTCAATGTAATCCGAAATCCTGGTCACGGGCGTTTGTTGAAGACCAGGAAGCAGAACGCGGCCGCCGAGCACGGGATTCGAACCGCGACCTCGTGCTAAGCTGCGCAATGATTAGTCATGAGCCACCGCGGCGTGGTTCGGTCATGATCTCAACCAGATACGTGGAAAGGCCGCGCTAGCAGGGCTGGGCAATGCGTCGTTCTTGGCCGGTCCCGTCCTCCTCGATGGGTCTACTTCATCGGTAGGGGTTCTTCAACGGTGAATCCTTCCATCCTGGTCACGGCACCAAATTGTTGAAGACCAGGAAGCAGACGCGCTTTGAAGAGCACCGCTTTATTGGCGACCTTCTCGTGGCTAGCGTAATTCGACTGATGAAGATGATGATGATGTCACGAGTCACGCTGCCCGTGCTGTGGTTTCGATGTCTTCTTCTTCTCAACCAGATCATATTTTCCAACAGTAAGATAGAACAGCATCGGGCTTAAGACTGCTCCTTGAGGGGCGCCTCTATTTACATCGTATCATAGTGTTCGTCCTTCTTCTGTGCAGAGGAAAATTTTCCGTCCTGCAAGAGAGTTCGCAATCTATGCATATAATCTCCCTCGTAAGCCGAGTGCAGTAAAACATGGTACGATTGGATCATGGTTAACAGACTAAAGTGCTGACTTGATGTCTAAAAACACTGGAGTTGGGATGTGGCTGGAATTTAGTCCTTCTTCTAAAGATGATACGAGTGCAATTATGTTATCAATGTTATTTTTCGAGAAATTAACAACGATAACGACGTTACGGCACTGCAATCGGACATTAATGCAATTTCTAACTGGTGTGAGCAATGGTTAATGGACCTTAATACTACTAAGTGCAAAGTCTTACGCATTTCAAGAACAGCCCCTTCGGCTGCTTCCTATTATCTTAACAGCACTCTTCTTGAACCTGTAATGTCGTACCGATACCTGGGAATTCACATAACCACTGATCTTACCTGGTCGCTTCATATTAATACCGTTATTATTAATGCCAATCGCATGCTTGGCTACCTTCGCCGCAACTTCTTTTCTGCATCTACCTTTTAAAAAACACTTTTGTATAAATCATTGGTTCGTTCTAAACTCGAATATGCATCATCCATTTGGGACCCGAGCCATGACTATCTGGTGACATCACTTGAGCTCGTGCAGAACAACGCAGCACGTTTCATTCTCGGCAATTTCACCCGTGCGGCAAGTGTCACGTCCATGAAAAACTTGCTTCAATTACCCACTCTAACTTCACGCCGCAAACACTTTCGCCTCTGTCTCTTTCACAGAATTTACTACCATAATTCGCCCCTATGCAGTGAGTAATTACTCCTCCTTCATATATTTCTTCTCGTATTGACCACCGACACAAAGTAGGAACAATATCATGTAACACCAACGCCTGCTTTCAGTCATTTATTCCTCGGACGTCACAAGATTGGAACCGCCTTCCCGGACTGACCGCCGCAATCGAAGACAACCATCAGTTTCGTGCAGCACTAGCTAACATTGAATGATTAGGGCCCATCTATGTTTGTACTTATCTGCTTACTACTTTTGTTGCTGCTTTCTAGTGTTGTGCATAACCCACTCCCCTCTGAAATGCCTCTCGGCCTTGAGGGCACAAATAAATAAATAAATAAATAAATAAATAAATAAATAAATAAATAAATAAATAAATAAATAAATAACCCATCGACTCTGTCGAAAGGCGTTCATTTCAGGTGGCTAAAGTTTTCTGGCTTCGACATACCAATTCATCCTTTTGAAGATCATTTTTTCCATTAATTGCCCTGTGCAGCAGAGTAAGGCGATCGGTCGAAAAGAGTCATAGCGTGTCGGTGGCTTTCCAGGATTCAGAACAGAAGTAATCTTCGCTAGCTTCCATGCAGCTACGTAGCGTTATAGTACTCCAAGAGACGCAAGCGAGAGTGGCGTGATAAATGCGAAATAGCCTCATAAGTAACAACGTTTCTTGACATCGGAAAGGGCCGCATTAAGTTCTTATATCGAAAATGGGTGGTCTAACGCAGGCACAGCAGCTGGAGGTGGAATGAAATTATTTAAGTGTGGGTGCGTCCTTGCGAATGTAGTGGCGGACAGCAGCTTGCAATATTAGTAAGCGGTTTCTCTCTGAGAAATATTTTCATGCAACAAAAGTGCACTGAATAGGTGTGGTTATGAGATGTTGTTACGCATGCCTTTACTGCACGCCAGATGTGCGACAAAGGTTGCGAACATCCAATCAATGGCGTGCAAAACTCTTGCCACCTCTGCCTGCATAACTTTTTTTAAATAACGCCTCACATGTGTTCGCGCCCTACGTCATTGCTGCATGTCTCCTAAAGGTTTGATACGCCAAGCCTTGCGCTCTGCACGCCTGCAAATGGCTCGTAGCCTCTCATACTCCTCTTCAATTCTGATGTTTGGAAGCCTTTTCATGATACGGATGATTTCCGGGGGCAGACACCCATGAAAGGAATGAGGTCGTCATCGCTAGTTGATGCTGTAATCCTATGACCCACGCTCTCTTCATAGGCCTCCCAGTTTGGGCGCGTAGCATTCGCTCCTCCTCCTAGCGGATGTAAGAACGCAAAATGGGGTAGTAGTCTCTTCCCCTACTTTCCAGGTATGTGGACCAGGAAAATCTTGCAGCCCAGTTGCTTGAAATAAAAGAGACGTCAATGCAGCGCTGCTCACTTTCCAGTTTTTCATGTAAGTGATGCTGCCGTCGTTAAGAGGCTGAACAGAGTACTTGATCAGCAGCTCGGCTAGCCGCGCTCCCCGGGAAATTGTATGTGCGCTACCACAGATCTCATGGTGGGCATTAAAGTCACCGCAAATTAGGTAAGGCGGGGAGGTGCCAGTAATAATGTTTTCTAGCCGCGAGGAGTCAAAGCGCTTGCTTAGCTCTATGTAAGCAGCAATTAAAGTGAATCACTGAGTGTCAATTCTGGTTTTCGCGCAGACGTATTCCTCGGCTTCAGGCACGGCAACGCTTGCTACTGCAGCACATCATGAAGAACGGCAATAAAAAGTCGACTTGGGCCGTTTAAGCACTGCGAATGAAGCAAATGATAATTATTTAACTTAAAATTCTCTTCAACTCTATGTTTATATTGATATGTACGCACAAGCTGGCGACAATCAGCTAGTTTCGAGCGTAGGCCACGCACATTCCATTGAAAAACTGTACAACTTTTGAGACTTGCGGTAATAAGCGGTTTCAGGCAGCGGGTCTCCAATGCCATCAACTTTGTTGTGCTCCGGAATGATGCCGCGAAGCTGATGATGTGCAGGGCATGAAAGGTTCCAAAGAATACTGCTTCTACCTCAGGGATGTGGCCATAGGAGGGGTTGGCGCGCAGCAGTGCCCTGATTGCCGCGAAGAGCATGGGGATGAGTATGAACAAATTGAACAAATGTTTGCTATTAATGCAATTAAATCCTGATTATTCTTGTATTTTAAATTAGTTTCAATCGTGCTAGTTTATTCCGAATTGGTTTTATCTATTGTACACTTGTTTTTTGACCATCGTTTGACAACTTGATCTACCGTGATGACATGAGACGACTACGACAGGAGACGCCTACAGCCAGAGACCCTAAGATGCTTCGCCCCCAAAATAATTAGGAGCCATTCCACTCTGTGAAGGTGGATGACCAAATTAGCAATTTGGCACACGACAGAGGTGACGCAGAATTCAGGCGAAAGGGGTGAGCAAATTTTATTTCTTTCCTGTGTATACGGCAGTCATCACTAAACAGAATTTTGCGTCTCGGGCGATACGCACATCCAACCATAGCCATAAATTTTGCAATGGTTAAACGGTGGTAGTAAAGGCTTGGTTTCGGGCTCGAGAGCGCACACAATTGCACGGCAAGACAAAACACAGACGCCACCCGCGGCGTGGTTCAGGGGCTGAGATGATGTGCTACTAAGCAAAAGGACATTCCGTGTTCTCTCCCGGCCGCGGTGGCTGCTTTTCTGATTGAGGCAAAAAACAAAAAAATGGCCGCGTATCTGCTCACTTCGTCGCAAATGTCGACGAAAGACGATAGTCGTCTGGCGCGCCCCGGCCAAGTGAACTCCCCCGTTGTCTTTCCTGCCCACCTCTCATGCTGCTCCTCTCCCGTCTCGCTCCTCCCAAGATAAACACGCTAGCGGTTTGCTCAAATCAATTTAAATTTACTGCGTTCCACTGCTCCACGCCGGGTGCCTCGATGCCAGCGCTACCGTACGACGGAGAAGCGCGTGAATCGAGGAGCCCTACTGCACGTGCGTTCCAAGCGGAATGTGAAAACTGTCTAGTGGAACCTTTCGTCACTGTTGCCGTTTGATTTCTTAAATTTCCGCTAGGAAAATCCGCGGGCGACCGCTGTTGCGTTTTTCATTAAATCAACAATCCGTGTATGTTCTATAAGAAAAACACTGGGAATATCACTTATGTATTGATGTCTTTCCCCAGATAAGAGTAATATTTTGTTTTGGCTCAACAATGTTTGCAAGTATGAACATTGTAACCACACGTACCTAGGGTATATAAATCTATTGACAGCATCTGTATCATTTCGGCCGGGTGGCTGAATCGAAGGACGGACGGACGGACGGACGGACGGACGATGGACAGACAGACAGACAGACAGACAGAGACAGACAGACAGACGGACGGGCCAAAACAGACAGACAGATAGACAGACAGACAGACAGACGGGCCAAAATTTGTGCGTTCAAGTGGCCCGAGAAAGACTATCGTCTTTCGGCGCACATTCGGCGCAAGATTTCGGCGCACATTAAAGATGCACAGGTGGTCAAAATTAATCCAGAGCCCTCCACTACAGCGCGCCTCATCGCCTTGGTGTAGATTCGGCGCGTCAAAAACCCACAATCAATCAAAAAAACTCCCCCACCTCCCCGAAGGGGATCGTGTGGAAATGCGAATGCATTGGGTGCACCGATGAGTGCGCTGCGGCAAGCAGTCACGGAGAGAGGCGCGCGCTCCACTGCATTTATATATATTTTTCCGAGCGCAGCGAGCGGAGAGAGGGTACGCGGAGAGGAGAGAGAGACCCGCGCAACACGCCCGCCCCGCGCGCGAGCTCTCTCCGCCGAGCTCCGCGATGCGAGCGCCCTCACAAGCCCGAGCGCGCTCCTCCTCTCCACTCACTCTCCGCTACTCCGCCCGAGCTCCGCGATGCGAGCGCCCTCACACGCCTAACGCGCTCCTCCTCTCCCCTTGCCCTCCGCTACTCCCGCCCGAGCTACCACCTGCTCCGGTTGCTAGGCGCGCCACAGCTGTTGCTAGGCGCACGCCGGCCAACGCACGACAACCCCCGACTAAGAAATGCATTCGCATTTAAAAATTCAGGAAAGCTTGCACTCACGCGCAAGGCTTGAACAGCGAGGTTGTTGTAGGTGAGCATTGCCGGACACATGGATAAGTATCAGCATCATTGTTTATTTGCACAGTTACGGTGCTAGTAATCGTCGCCATATGCACTATCTTCGTCGTCTTCGCGGACAAGTGGTAGATGCAAAGTCATCAACATTGTACGCTTTCACTAGCTCAACTGGCTAAGCTTGCACTAAGTCGCGCAAGGCTTGAGACACGGCGAAGCTGGAAGCTTTCTTTCTACGTGAGCACTGAAGGACACACCACCATGCATTTGTACAAGTTAGAAATTGTTTACTTACATGTTCCGCCGTCGCCTTGTACTCATTGATGTCGTCGTGTTCTTTATGCCAAGCATTACATGCGCGGTAGCGCTTGACAGCGCTGGAGACTTTTTTTTTTTTTTTGCTAAAGCCGCTGCGCGGGCCGGGGAACGTCTTTCCAAACGCTTCGCTTCACAGTGCCCCACGTGATATGTGTGATGTCCATGCGCGCGCTATTCTATTTAACTCCTATTTAACTCTAACTCCAGAACTCTTCCTCGAGGCTCTGCGCGGACTGTAGGTAGAGTTCTGGATGCTGGCGCTGACGGCCTGGGTTCGAGCCCCAGAGGGTCTACCCTTTAATTTTCATTGCACATTTCTTGTCTTATGAACTATTTTACGTTTTCTAAATGATATTGGTGATTTTTTATGCTTTTAGTCGCTTTACGTTCGGGGCGCATCCTATGACCACGTTATAAATTAACGCTCTGCATCGCGTGAAGACACATGTCACGTGGGGTGGCTGTACAGCGAAGTGTTTGGAAATATGCGGCCGGGGACTGACTCGGCGGTCGCCGCGAGCGCTCACGAGCGCTCAGCATTTTCGTGGTATTTTTTTCCTCCAGCAACACCGAACTTGCGGTTTGTACCACAGATCCGCTGTTGAAACACAGACGAGTTCAGCGCAGTGTCGCTGTAGAGGCCAGTGCGCCGTGAACTTTGATGCAGGCAGCGCCATGTTGTACGATTTTCTGAAGGCGCGCGCCCTTACTCTTTTCCCTTATCCACGTCTCCGCAACCGTTTAGGCGGCTTCCCGGCCCTCCAGAACCCAACTTTCGGCAACCCGAACACGGATCGCTTCAAATAAAGTGTCCGTCCGTCCGTCTGTCCGTCTTTCCGTCCGTCCGTCCGTCCGTCTATCTATCTATCTATCTATCTATCTATCTATCTATCTATCTATCTATCTATCTATCTATCTATCTATCTATCTATCTAATATCCGCCCTACTTCCCTTGGAACGGACGAACGGTTCGACGCTTTCACTGCGGCGGCGCGAATTGGTTTGGTTGGTTTCTAAAGTGTGGTTGGTGCCGCTTCCATCGGCACCGCGAAACTATGTACGAGGCGTTTGCTCAACCTTGACCGCACGAGGCGCTTGTTTGAAGGTCAGAGGGACGCTACCAGGCGTTCGTACCTGCAGTAATAAGCTTAGCTTTAAGTGGGACAGGCATCTGATTATGCACACACTGCCATACTCGTACGTGTGTTTGATATATTGGCTGTTGTATCGAAAGCAGGGGACCTCGGTGCGGGAATGTTACCACAGTATTCGACCCTCATACGAATCCCTGCGCGCGGGATGTATAAAAGAGATGGCGAAATTTTATTAGAAAAATATTGACGTGACTTGGTAGTATCGTTCAGGAACAAAGGTGTGGGCTGGAGACCGTGTTCCTCTTTGTCATGCAGCTGATCTCCCACCTGTAAAGAGAAGGGTAAAGTGTCCGTCAGAGCCAGCACTGACAGACGATCCTTCCCTGTACCTGTAGAATTGCACTTCTACTGCGATTGCATTTGCACATCACACCTTAAGTTCAGCAACAGCTTCTGGAGCTGCTTTTCTGCGGTACGTTTTGCTTTTTTGTTATTCCGGTACCCGAAGCTGTGGTCCCTGTGACAGATGTTGAGTTTCCTTGTGACACGTCGGAACCCACGGTTCAGAAAGACCCCCAAGATATCTGCTGCTACACTGCTACGTCCTGCCTACCGTAGTAACCCGAGAAAGGGTATTAAAAATGGAACGCGGATACAAACGTAAACTGTGATGAGCAATGAAACTGGGAATAGCCTCCCGAAATGAACAACCCGTAAGTTGTGTCCAAGCCGTAGCAAACTCCCCTCCTTATATTTTACGGCCACCTTCAACGTTACTTCACTCTGGTTCTTCAGCTTCCGCAACTTTGAAACCTTTAAGAAACGTCTTCAGATAGGCGCTTTATTGGCAGCGAAGTCACATCAGAGGAACATTTGACCCGGGCCGGAAATTCAAGCCTATATAGCATTCGACTGCAGTCACAAAATATGTCACCGTGTGATGCTGGAAACGACACAATTACGCAGAAAGAGCCGCAATTATTCCCGGACTTCTTCTGCCTTGATTTCCTGGTTGAAAAGTCGTTTGAAAATGAAGCCTCCCCGTTACGGCTGTAAGACGCTGCCTTTAGACATCGGTGTAACGATGGTAAGCCCAACTTCCAATGGCTGGGCAGTGTGCGGGGGCGAACACTAAACGTAAACCTACTTGTTTTCCTCGGGAAGGCGGTTCACGTCCTGGTGGGAGTCGATGAAGACTAGGAGGCACAAGGTCTTCAGCGAAGGCGCTGCAATAGAAAACGCATGCGGGCTCCTTGATCCCCCGAGGAGATAATTTTATGTGAGGAACAAAAATGACGCCTCCCATTCTTATTCTTGTTCCCCGTATCTTAATGCCTGCCTTCGACCGAATCGAAAATGCATCAAATTACCCGCTATAAATGAAGGCCTATTGTGTCACGGCTTAATTCCATATACAACTATGGAGAAACTTCGTACGAAAACCAGTTCATCTAGAAAAAGAGGTTGATTGAAGCTAATTGATTAGATATTTAACTAACAGAAATGGAGTTCTTGAGATAGTTAAGTTATTGGTGGGTAACGATTGTTGATTGATTGATTGATTGATTGATTGATTGATTGATTGATTGATTGATTGATTGATTGATTGATTGATTGATTGATTGATTGATTGATTGATTGATTGATTGATTGATTGATTGATTGATTGATTGATTGATTGATTGATTGATTGATTGATTGATACGCGTTTCACAAAGCCATGAACCCCTCTTGGTATGTGCTATTCCGCACGTATGCGTTTTCGGCGAATGCCAAGTACGCCTTGCATCGCAAACTCCGATCATGCACTAAGCGTCGACGACGTGAGCCGACATTTCTGCCTACAGGGATGTCCAGTTGCTCGGGCCTTCTGTAGGTTCTGTGTCGGTCTCCAACGGTTGCCAGATTTCTCCGAGGAGGGGGCCCACTTATCGTTCAGCCTACAGGGTATGTGTGCCATCAGTATGCTGTGCTCACGGGCACGGCGCTTGTCTCAAACACCGTTCAAATATCATTCGTTCTTACTGGTTGACTGCATCGCATTGAACATTGGGGAAAGTCAACAAACGGTTTAGCTTCTCAAGATAATGTGACAACCATTGATCAGCAGCCGACAGGTGCTACAACATACATTTAAATATAACTGCCTTCAAAGTGACGTGGCCACAGTGAAGTGGCAATAAAGGTAGTAACGTGTAATAGCAAAGCAGTAACGTGGCGTTTCGCTAACGTTATTCGTTAGTTTAAAGGTATTAATCAGTTTCTCGTGTATTATGTCGGGAAAAATGTCGGGAAAATTTGCGGGTACGCCAGCCGAATGCTACCGAGTGAGTGAGTGAACGAGTGAGTGAGTGAGTGAGTGAGTGAGTGAGTGAGTGAGTGAGTGAGTGAGTGAGTGAGTGAGTGAGTGAGTGAGTGAGTGAGTGAGTGAGTGAGTGAGTGAGTGAGTGAGTGAGTGAGTGAGTGAGTGAGTGAGTGAGTGAGTGAGTGGAGTGAGTGAGTGAGTGAGTGGAATGAGTGTGTTCAAGATAGCCACGAGTAGGCGCTCACCGAAGTCGAGTACGTGGAGGTCCGTGTGATCGATGAACTGCGTCCCTTCCAGCGACTCGCGCATCCTCTCCAGGATGCTGCCTTTGCTGGACACCGGGCTGCGCCAGGCGCGGTGGGAGAGAAAAGGGAAATTTACTCTCTTCAACGCCACGCAGTGTGCACTGCGAGTGTGGAAAAAACTCTCCTTTTTAAGAGCGGAGCTGTTTTTACTGGCCGCAAATTGTCTGACGCGAACAGACAACCTCCGACTGGAAAGAGGAAAAAAAACGCTTCCCGTGGTGGGAATCTTACATGCGTCCCTGGTATTATTAAACCGGCGTCTATCCGATTAACCTATCATCGCATTCCGAGCGCACAGCATTATTAGATGCGACTGCATCTCATTCACTCGCCTTGTCCCTCCATACGGCGTTGTTGTTGCCCGTCCACACCCCTCCCCCATTCTCCTCGCCGCGCGAGCTGCGCTCTCCGCCGCTCACCCCCTCTCCTCTCCGATAGCGAACACTCTCTCGCGAGGGCATTGGATTGGTTCGATTGGCTTGGCTTGGCTTGGCTTGGCTGGCTCGGCTTGGCTTGGATTGATGGATTGGATTGGATTGGATTGGATTGGATTGATTGGATTTGGATTTGGATTTGGAGTTGGATTGGATTAAAGTGGATTGTGTTGGATTGAGTTGCGTCATAACCGCGCCATGTTGCGTCATAGCCGCGGCAGGGAGTTCACGGCACGTTTCACGCGATGGGAGAATCAACCTAACGGAAACAACAACGGAACCCCCTATGCGTCGCATCTACACAGGGGTTCCCGCGAGGGGAGGTGGGAGAAATTTTTGATTTGGTTTATTCGTAGCGTTGGCTAGGAATCTCCGACGAATGCAGAGGGGCCGGTACGCGGTGGCTCAGTGGCTAAGGCGTTGCGCTGCTGAGCACGACGAATGGAGGCGAAAAGCAAAAATGTGTACGAGATTTCGGCGCACGTTAAAGATCCCAGGTGGTCAAAATTAATCCGGAGGGCGTGGGCGTTTCAATTCAATCCTCGAGGGCCGCCAGCTCGGCTGTTCCTTCAGCTGCACCACTATAGTGCAAGCTGCAACAATACTTTTGAGGTTATTTCCTATGGGTACTACACGTCGCCGTTGTTCTTTCGCCACTCTCATACCGGTGCGTATTTTAAATCGTGTGTAAAATGTTGTCCAGTGGTGCTTAAATTGACGGCGTGCATTTTTAATGTGTGGAATTCTTTGGCTAGTAACCTAAGCTTTGGGTTTAAGTTTTCATCTGCGCTTATCGTGCTTCATTTTTTTCCTGGTTCGAAAATCCACCAGCGCCATATTTATTATTTGTGTAATAACGAACCTGCAGACAAAGTAGACAAGACCTTCTGAAATTGCAGCCACTGGTGGACTGTTCATTTATGTAAATAATGCTTAGTCGCAGGTAGGGTTGGGCAAATTTAAGGCAAAACACCGGTACACGAACAAAAACTGCAGCGTTCTGTTAGTAAAAATTTACGTAGAATTTTTTGTATGAAAATTTATAAACAAGAACGCGGGTTAAAAATGATGTAAAAGGAAGGCGTGATTAAAGCAGAAAAAAAAAAGAAAGATAAAAACATACATTCTGTCTCGCGCCGTCGCGAGCGGCGTTAGGCACAACCAAACAAAACGAACTAATGCGTTCGGCTGGTTTAAAGGAGCCATGAAGACAAAATACAAGTTGGGTTTATTAGAAAGACTGCTTAGTCCCGATAACAATGATAACAATATCATCGCAATCTTCGAACAAATAACGAAGATATTAAAGAAAACGTGTGAAGCAGTCGCGACCCCCTAGCCAATTTCCCGCAACTTTTCTATGACGTCACGGAACCTTGTTTGTGCGATTGGCGGCCGCCTAACTCACCTGTCGCGACGACACATGACTGGACGTCTGTAATGGGGCCTCTAGTTTCATTTGACCGCATCACTTGAATGCTAACGTGCAGTTAACGCACTAAAAATTATGTTTTATTGTTGGCCCGTATGACGTCATTCTTGCTCATAACACGTCACTGTGGCGCAAAATTTGAAAGTTTTTAAATAATTCTTGCTTTTTTTCGTTAAAAAACATATTTTGTGGCTGTAATGGAGCTGAGTGAGATACTGAATCCTAGTTCTTTTAAATTAAACAAAGTCGTATGTTCTCTTCATGGCTCCTTTAACCGCACAGATCCGGCCGACTCTACACGGTAGCAAGAGAAGATATCGCGATGGGGGAGATTTATCTATGGATGCAACGAACTACATGACTTCGGGCCGGAAAGACGGGTTTTCCGCCCCAAATTTTTGCCTTGCTGTACGAGTATGCAATTGTACGCTCCCAGAGCCATATCACACGATGGCACTGTGCCGCCGCGAGTGGTAAGTTTTACAACGGCGTCACCACGTCGAAAGAGGGTAAGAAGGCGCGTGTAATCGCATGGCCGAGAAACAACGGTATGTTGCCAGCCTTGATTGTAATCTAGGCGGGTTTGGGGCGGGAAAAGGCCCAATCACGTGATCATAGCCGATCTTTCGAAATCAATCGTAGCCTTAGGTTTTCCGAAAAATTCGTCTGTAGTTTTTGCCGTATAAGTCAGTGCCTCCATCATCGCACATTGGTGTCAAATCTCCAGAATCCGGCTGGAAACAAGCGTGGTCAAGTTTCTTGTGTGCTATATGGCGCCCGAAATCATATTCGCATGTAATCAAAAAATCAAATCCTTACTGTAGAAGGAAACTATTGGCTCCTGTCAAGTGTCCAGCGCCCACATTATCGGGCGAATCTTGATCTCTTCCGCATCTAACAAAAGCAGACGCCAAGTAGTTGCCTATATACCAGAGCTCTTCAATGCTTTTCTTGTCATTTTATGGTCATTACTGTGTCTATTGTTTCTGTGAACACAAATGCAGGGAATCGTCACCACCCAGCTAGCGAGGAGGGATCCTGGAAATGAGGGCAATGCGCTGTGACGTATTTACGTAAACGTAAGGGCAAAGTTTCGCTTCGAACCACGCACGTAGCGTATAATCAAATGGTCGAATCACGAGAGGTCGGTCTGGCTCCACGGTGCGATATTCCGTTCCAAGATAGGTACAAGCCCATGACTTCCGGTCAGATGCAACCGTTAGTTAAACTCGATCGAAAAATAGAGCGCGACTTAAGACAACGACACAAAGAAGAACGACGGGACAAGCGCTTGTTCTTCCTTGTGTCGTTGTCTACGTCGCGCTCTATTTTTCGATCATAATGCACCAGGCTCGCCCATTAGCTTGTTTTAACGACGTTAATTAAACGTGTTGATACACCGGCGCCCGCCTCCAAACTGACCTAGAAGATACCAAACTACTTTTCTTTCCGATAAGAACGCTGAGAATCGACCAGTTGGTAGAGTAACACTGCTCTCATTTAGAAAGAGTCTCGCGATTCTTTACACTTAGTCAGGGTAGCGTATGGAGATTCCCTTGACATAGTCAACGCTGACTCTGCCATGACTCCAACCTAATAAAGGCAGAGTCATGGTAACCCTTCCGTTGATTGCTGTGACACTGCGACAACAGCGAAACCGTTCCAGAGCAAAACCGGAATGCCTGCTACGGGCCGCGGGGTGCCCACCTTGTGCCCCCGAAAAGGAACAGCCGGTCGCCCACCACGCAGCAGCAGTGACCCCGGCGGGCGCTGGGTCCCTTGCGCAGGGGCGTCACCGGGCTCCACTGGGAGGACTCTGCACGGCCAGGCGGTACGCGAGCGCACGACTTAGTTCCGAACTCCACGGACGGGTTAAAGAGCGACGCCCGAAGATAGGCGAACGGCGAATGGACACCTCAGCAGCATCATTCCACTTACGGCAACAAACGTTGAGGGGCAAGGCGTCAACACGAAGATCAACATATGGGTCGGTGCTCATATACAGCAACGCTTACACGACGCGAGCAACATACTTCGGCTTACCATTCGACCAACTTTATTAATTTTCTCAGAAATGAGCCTCGGAGGAGCACTTATTTGCACCAAATCCCCTTCCCCTTTCCCCAGCCAGTTTCCTCAATCGGTCTCTGGAGCAGTTACAACGCAGGCGTAACTCCTCTTCTTCGCATTACCGATGTTTGATCGTTTTTTTTTACAGTGGCACAAACCTTGGAAGCGCGAAGGGCACGCTTCGCACTCCAAGTTATACAGCGCTGGCCGCTTCCGCTTCGCAAACTTTACATGCAGCGCGTCACTCGTTTTTAAGGTTGAAGGCCTTCAGGCCTTTTCAAGGTTGGAAGGCCTTCAGGCAGCGCGTCCTGGAGGGTAGGTATTGAGCCTGTTGTCCTCACTGTGCTGTAAAAACGGGCCAAATCAAAGGGTTCTGTTTGTTTCCTCAAGGCCAGGAGGCGAGCCGAAACGTGTTCCCTCCGAATCCTGTCGTGCAACGGCTTTGTGCGGAACCCTTTCCGTCGGTCCGTTTTTGGCGCGCGACGAGAGCACACGGCTGCGCCCCTTTTAGGGGCGCAGCACCTTAGGACCTCGCTTTGTCCGGGGCTTGGCGTCCTTGTACACAGTGTTGCGCATGCACGAGGAGCATTGGATCGTATTGGATTGAATTAGATTTTATTGGATTGGATTGAATGGATTGGATTGGATTAAATTAAATTGTATCGGATTAGATTGAATTTTAATTGTGTATACTGTACACACGAGTTGTCACTCATTTACATACGCGAGTGGGCAATGCCACAGGTGATTTACTGTAAGAACGATCGCCAGTGCTTCGCCCACTCGTCATGATTCACTTCGTGGAGATGCGTGAATTTTTTTTCTTCTCTCTGCAATGGCGCTGGGGCCCCTCTTCAGTATATCCGGTTTTTGTGAGAATGGAGCCCCGTCCGTTGGGGTCCGTTTTGCAGTCCGGAGAGAAACAGACGGAGCGACAGACCTGTTTGTTACAGCCGGCCCATACTGAGTTTCACCGAGGCTATGACACTGTTTATACGTTAACAATGTTAGCAACGAAAAACATGTAGCAGTGACGCGGGTTTACCTTTAAAGGGACACTGAAGTGATATGTAAACATTACCCGCCGCGGTGGCTCAGTGACTAAGGCGTTGCGCTGCTGAGCACGAGGTCGCGGGTTCGATTCCCGGCCGCGGCGGCCGCTTTTCTGATGGAGGCGAAAAACAAAACGCCCGTGTGTTCGAGATTTCGGCGCACGATAAAGATCCCCTGGTGGTCAAAATTAATGCGGAGCCCTCCACTACGGCGCGCCTCATCGCCTACGTTGCGTCGGCGCGTTAAACCTGCAATCAATATGTAAACATTGCGGGAATACTAGCGCAAATTGTAGTCCGGAGTCCCCAGGCCATGTTTCGACCACTCTGGGCGCGTTTACGCGATTTTATTTAGTAGAAAAATCAATTCGAAAATGCTGTCCTCCTCTCTTTCGCTCGCCCATTTTCTGTGGCGTTTTCGTGTGACGTCGGGAGGAGCCGAGCTCGCAATTGGCTGCGCTACTGCACGGCTCCCCGGCCTTCAGACAGAGTCAGTCGGCCCAGCATTTCGTCCGCCGGCCGCCGACGGGTCGTCGCAATTCGTTCGCTCAGTTGAAACGAAGCCAGGACACGTTTGTGAATGGAAGAATGTGCCTTTCTTTACTTGGTTAGTTGGTACACTGTATCTAGCTCCAAGTCAAGGTCGCGTCACACAAGCGCTGTACAAGCACATGCGACGCTTCGCTGGCTGGTACGCCAGCAGGAAAATATAAGGCCTCTTGAAAGCGGGATAAGAGTCAGCGAAGTCAATATAGGTACTAAGGAAAAAAATCAACTGATATTTTTACCGTACTGCGTAAAACTAGGGTGCGGGAAGCACTTTTTTGCGCTGGGCGAACAAGCACAGCGGTCAGCAGCACTACGTATCTGCGAACGCTTTTCCGTCTAAGAAATGCAATTGCTAGACGTGACATATTGTGGAAACTTGGGGGATTGGGGATGCTTACTGCACGAGCTCAAAACAACAAATAGTCACCTAAGCTGCTTGTAATGCTAAAACTAAATAAAAGTGTAAACTGGTTATACATTTATACCTTATATTTCCAAGGCCGGCGCGCTCGCTTGTGGCCGAGGGGTGGCAATCGAAGCCCAGCGTATTTGCACTAATAAACTGGGTAGACACGCCCACGAAATACTTAGGCGTCCCGCTTGAAAATTATCGGATAGTGACCCGTACTGGCAAAGGCAAGCAATCGAGATACAGGACAAAGCCGAAAAGTTTGGGGGAAAGCAACTATCCATTTTTGCACGTGCTGCTGTTTGTAATTTGTTTTTCGTTTCCAAATTGTGGTGACCTGATGCAGGTATTACACTGCGGGCGTGCCAATGTACAAAGATTTCACCGTGTTTTTGCTGTGTTTTTATGGGGTTCCACATGAGAGCGAACGAGTCGGACAAATCTGTTTCGTCGTGTCCGCTCCGGTGGACTTTCTTTGGTGCACTTATTCTTGCGCCAAGTAGTAAACCGTTTCCTTTTTCTGAGAGATGTACGCGACCCTTTTTTGCGCACAGTGTGTCAGGTTCTTTTGGGTGCAGCACTGCCCGAATCGTTTCCTGTTGTGTTAATGGGGGTGGAATCCATGGCTACCTACGTGAAGTTGTTGATGCCACAAGGTTTATTTGTGCCCGCTTCACCTTGGAATATTTATCTCATGTGCCGAGGAAGAAATTGTATAAGGATCTCGTGGATACGGTTTTGCCGATCCCACTGTACAGGTCCCTATACCGTGGGGCCGGGACAAGATGTTCTTCGGCGTGTAAAAAGAATGCCAGCTCCTGGCTATGTTAAATCGTTTTTCTTTAAATTTCATGTCGGTGTACTACCTGTAAAAACCTGGATGATTGAGAAAGGTTTATTTGTGCCTTGGGGCCCTGATTGCTTCCCATGCAAAAAACCAGAGACCATCGAACACGTGTTCATAGATTGTTGGGACGGGGTCTTCCTATGGGACGTGTTACAGCGTACCTTAAAGAAAGATTTTCCTGTGGATAGTCATGGAATTGGATTTTTAGCCATTGAAAATGAAGGGGATGTTCCATACGACTTCATAATGTTACTGGCCCTACACGGTATATGGAAGGCTCGCATGGCCCGTCGGTACAATGATGTCGATGCGAGGCCAGGGAGGGAATACTTTTGTGAAAATTTCCGCTACATAGTAGAGGTGTTGAAAGCCGAGCCTAGTCCACCCGAGTGGCTGACTGTGCTGGAGAGTGTGGCGAGACTACCGCCTTTTTAAACCTGACACACTAGCAAGGTATGTGCTAGTGTTTTTTCACGTGGTGTAATTTTGTTGATGTTTTGCATGTATGTATTGACCCGAACCAGGAAATAAAAAAAAAGTAAAAGCTTGTGGCCGAGTGTTCTGGAGCGCTAGGTATGTCAGCAAGTGTTTTGCAAGTCACAAGTTCGAATCCCGCGGGTACGTGCTTTTTTTTTATAAGTTAACTTTTTCGTTTTTCCGCCGATGTTTTCTATATACTGAGTTCACCTTTTTTTGGGCCGCAACGTTCATTGCTCCACGAACTAGTTCGCAGAACGCGCGTAGGCTGGCACAGGCGCGCTAGCGAGTTCTCGTTGGCGTGCTGTTGCCATGCATAAGCACCGACTGCTTGCGGGCAGTGGGACAGGCCAGAATCAACAGACCCTTGGCCTGGTGCGAACACGCTTTTTACGATACAGGCATGAGTGAGGCAAGCTCCGAATATGCGGGAAAAGCGCATGGCATTTGAGCGTCTGGGGACGCGGGGGGCGTTCATGCACTGCGTAGGCCTCGGCTAGTGAATGCTACGATTCCAAGCCGTCCTGGGAGGCTTATCTTATGCATTTTACAGCCGACAACATGGCAGAAGCGCGGTACGATGATTACTGAGATATTGAGAATGCCCATCCAACAACGCCATCGGTTGTCTTTTACAGATTCGAAACCGAAACCGAAACTTGTTTGGTTGCTCACCTTGGGCATCGTCCAATCACGGCGCCCCTCCTCCCAACGTCACAGCCTTAGTTGGTGCGGCCGCCGCAAACCGCGCATGGTAGTTTTTCTTCTTTCGCGCTTTTTAAAATAATTACCGATTTGTCAACCGGATAAACGATGAAAAGTGTGCTAATTTGAGCCAGTTTACGCAGTGCAAGCAAAAACGGGAGCTTGACAAATTCACTTCAGTGTCCCTTTAATGCGTAAAAACATATAGGAGCACTATCCTCACCTGGGTTGTACTTGTGCAGGTCTTCGAAGAAAGTGAGCCAGAGGCTGTTGAATCCCCCGAACAGGTACATCTCGCCATTGTACACAACTGGGATGAGGTGCAAAAAAGCAACAGTTTTAGCAATGATGGCGTTTTATCCCCGAAATGTTCCTCAGACAACAGAGAATTCCCTGTCATCTATTTCTCCGCACATCACCCTCTCACATAACACGATAAGCCATATATAACTCGGGGAAATGTCCCTAAACGGAGCGCGTGAAAACATGCTGCTGGTATCTACGCCAATTCCCCTGCAGCGCATCAAGGTTTCAATAAGAATGGGAATATCAGAAGGCGCATGTCGTTTCTGTTGATTCTAGATTGGCGTCCTTCCAACTGCGCAAGCATGAACACCGCAGTCCAACCATCCGGAGTGATTTTGGCCTTTCGTAAACCGGACGGTTCAGAAATAAATCCACACAACGTTTACCAAGGATATCAACACGTGTAGATGCCGTCACAAGTAATTGGAACAAGGATTTGTGAATATTAAGAAATATTTGTCTTACTGGCTTTATGACAGCCACTTCCGCTTTACAGGAAGCTAGACGTGCACACCAATTCAGCCACACAGTTTCCGCAAGAAGAAATTCCTGTAAATTTACGATACCGTGTTCCAATTACTTTTGACGGCACCTGCACGTGTAGCGAAAATTACGGGTAGTGCTTGGTTGAACAAAAAGTATAAATACAGGGTGCAATTCACGGGCTTTTGTGTTAAGTGTAGCAGTCGCGTGTCACCACTGATATCTGTGCTATCGGTTCGTCGGTGATGAATTCTGCTGCCAGAAAACGAAATGTATTCTCTTTTTAAGGCAAGCTCGCAATTTTGAATGCCTCTGCGCCGGCGAGAAAGAAGACTGTCTCATAAGGTGGCTGTCTCCACCCGGTAGAGTATCCCAGCTATCACCCTTTCAACAATTTCGAGTGGGGAATAGAGCATTACGTTCGCGAAGAAACGCCTTTTCGGCATACGTTTGGTTCTTGAAACGCGTTAAGACACCTAAGAGTGTCAAAAGGCAAAAGTGATACTTAGGTGTTTGAATACGGGGATAAATGAGCTTGCTTCTTTGGAGCGCCGTGCGAAAGCAGCAGGCGAAAATCGCGTAATTTCTCACTCTGAAATAAGTCTTTGAAGTGTGAGTTCAGCTTCACGGATGTCTAGCATTTTGGCTTCGTTTATGCGTCATTCCCGCGAGCCCTAACGGGGAATCTGCATGCAACGAAAAAAACTGGTTGATTCCTAGGCCATAGGAATCGGTAAAACACGAAATGTCCAGCGAAATCTGCAGCTGAGCATGATTTGCGGGACGGCGGCTGTCTTGTGGGTGTGCTTGGCGAGCGATGTCTTGCTGGCGGGTCGCTTCGGCAAAGGTGCACTGGCGTCATTTCCGTGACGTGTATACGTCAAATCTTGCTGTATCCCGGCATATAACACTTTAGTGTTAAAATATAAAACCCGAAAACGAACAACCCTAAGTATAACGTGCTCTTAAGTACTAAAGGTTGGTTCTTCGCAAGAAGACCCTTTGTGCAGGGGTGCATCCTTTACAGGCCGATTGCTTCGTTGCACTGGCGGCATTTCTGTGACGGATATGACGCCATTGAAATTTTTGTGCATCAGGGAATACAACACTTTCGGGTTAAAACTGCGAGCTTTTGTCAACTTCGTTAAATCCAGGTTTAACTGCGATGCTTGGGCAGCATTGTGACTCACAGGCGGCGTGTCCGTCCCTTCTGGGCGGCGGGTTCCCCCGCGTGACGGGGTGCACCCACAAGGCGCTGGTCGTGTCCAGGTAGGCGAGCCGGTCGGGGTACACCTCGTCGCGGGCCGTGCCTTCGTCGCTGCGTCGCCGGCCGCCCCACACGTACACGCGGGCCCCGATCGCCACCGACGAGTGCAGGCCGCGCCAGTGCGGAGGGGCGCCCTGTACACAGCGGGAGAGGAACGCCACCATCCGGGCAGGAACCGGGAAAGCGCTCCGTGTAAACTAAGGAGCAACGCCGCTGCATCAGAAATGCACACCAGCTCCAAAGTTGGTAGCGCCGCCGCATTCCTCGCTTTCATTCTGAGCTGCCTTTGCCTTGGTGGTGATGGAAGCAAATGAGACGTCCCTGGGTATTGGCCGAACACGAGAAATGCGCTCGTAGCTGGTACGATGCAGCTCTGACGCGTCCGCTCATGTGCCCTAAATTCCGTGTTCGCGCGGAACCTATTAATGCAGACGGCGCATCCTACTCCTTCAGCCGGTGCAACGCGCCACGAAGGAGTCCAGGAAGGCAGCGTGACGGTAGCTGCGACGGCCGCACAAACGGCGAATACTGGATCCAGCCAAGAGCCGCGAACGAGTTCGGACAAGAAGCTTCAAGGGGCAATGTGCTGCCACGTACGACACCACAGCCCGGCTGAACGACCTCCTGCGCATGCGCGGGTTGATCGTGGTTTATGCGTCACCACTGTGCCCGACCCGCAGTGTTTTTGCTGATAAGTGTGGGTGCGTTGTCGGACTCGGCTGTAGTACGTTACTCTGTCCGTTCCAGTTCTATTGTTTTCACATACCACCAGTGTGCTGCATTGCTGCTTTTGTCTTCTCTTCACGTGGATTTAAAAATTTAAGTTTAGCCTCTGGCTCTTCGTCGTCGGAACGCAGGCAACTCTTCCGCAAGCCTCTGGCCAGTCACGCTACTTCGACGAGACGGGCCGTAGTCAAACGCCTCCGTCTTGACATAGCTTAAGAGAGCAAAATGGTAGGCAAGTTGGTTCATACTGTGCATAAAAAAAGAGCGAAAAACCCGCAGGACACGAAAGGAGGAAACACAAACACGCCGTTTGTGTTCCTTCTTTTCGTATCCTTTCCGTATTATTTTCGTTCGGAGCTTAACCGGAACACCTGTCCATAACTTCGAGTTGTTGATCAATTCGCCCTCGCGCTACAAACGACTAGCCTCCTGGTTAGCTCAGTTGGTATAGAGCGACTGCTCCGGTTAAGCGGTGGTCCGGGGTTCGAATCCTAGACCAGGACGAATTTTTCTTCAGCTGCGAAGTTTCGGAGAGAGCTGTATAGCTTTCCTTTGTAGCCGTATGGCTGCATTTAGGTGGATGTCCAACTTTCCTTCGCAGAAACTTACTCCACCTCGGGGATTTCCCCTAAATCTGGTCCAAGAACGAACTCATGCGACGATTTTTTGCGCACTAAGTAAACGCATCTACGAGCGATCTAAATGTATACCGATGCGGGCTTTATGAGAGAAAGATATACTATCCTACTCCTTCTTCATAATCGATGCGTGTATTGTCTTATCTAGAACCGTTCCTTTTTCGCGATTTTCAAGCAACCGTTTTGTCACAACGGAAGCCCGGTTTCACGCATGCGCCGTGTGTCCAGAGGTCCTATCACAGCTTTCCGGCCGACGAACCGGTCCGTAGGGCAATGCATTAGTTTTTTGACAGGGCGCAAGCGGTCCGACTAAGAAAGACCTTGCTCTAAAAGGGCGCCGCCTAAAATGGCGGTTCCGGCTTCAGTAGAGCTGACGTCAGGGCTTCTAAGCTTTCTTTCCCAATGTCTTCAGCAGTTCGGCGCAAGGTTGGCACTAGTGTATAAAGCGAACCGGTAGCTGGGGCTACGTGCTTTCCTCGAAGCGGAATAATCACGCACCCGGGTGGCCAGGCGGCGCCAGTGCAGACTGTCCAGGTCGAGGACGTGCACGTCCTGCGAGGTGCGGTCGGCGTCCTCTTCCTCGAAGCCGCCGAAGACGTACATGCGGCTGCCGACCACGGTCGCCGAGTGGCCCTCGCGCGCCGACGGAACCTCGCCCGTGGTGCGCGGTCGGGACCAGGTCATGGAGACTGCGACGTGGAAAAAAAAAACATCCTTCAGTCTCTGCTAAGGCATCGAAGTCGACCTCTGAACTTTCGACATTGTTACGAGGTGGACCTCTGCCACGTTATCGGTGCAGGGTAAGTCTCTGGCCTAGGAGATAAGTGGCGATGGATTTGGATATGTCTGTAGGTCTTGTTTCGTTGAAGTGATTGCCCCACCGTTGTTTGTCTCTGCCGACATGATAATGGTCATTACACGGTGAACCTCCATAATACTACTGCTGGTTTCTCCGTGCAGGTGCGGCCAACTCCACGAAGCAGGAGAAAAAATGTACACCCAGTTGGGTTCAGCACTTCCGTCGGAAACTCGATCCATTTTATCCACCTCAACAGCCTTTCATGGGCGAGCAAATAAAAATAGGCAGTGTGGGGGTAAGAGTATTCTGACAGGATTCGACGCTAATCCGAGCCACCCGGCGGGGTTTCCAAGTGGTTAAGGTTTCGTGCTGCTGAGCCGAAAGACGCGGTTCGATCCCAGCAGCGGTGGTTGTTTTTCTGGTGTAGGCGTATAAGGAGACGAAAATGCCTGTGCGTCGAGATTTCGGCGCCGGTATAAAGATCCCAAGGTTGTCAACTAATCAGAAACGGCGCGCCTCAGAGTGCAGGTGTTGTAGCTCGTTGAACCCCGCAACCAAAAATCAATCAATCCAAGGCGGCGTGTAAGACCATTTCCGTAACTATACAGGTCGAGGAAAGATCAACAACATCGACACGCTATATCTCTAGGCTGTTACAAATAAGACGTTGCGCACCCCACCTCTCATTATATATGCCGTATTACCCAGTCCCGTACCGGTGTCGAAGCGGTAGAGAATGTTGCAGGCGCCGTCCTCATTGCGGCCCCCCCAGAGGTACGCGTAGTCGCCGCAGGCCACCACCGTGTGCCCGTACCGCTGGAAAGGCACGCACTCCAGGTTGCTCTGGCATGGGATCAGCGTCCACCGAAGGGTTCCTGCAGCGCATGCGCAGACGACGGGCTCAGTTGCGGCTGTGAAGATTAAGGCCATCACGAAGATGAGATAGAAGTTTGGTCCATTAAAAAGGTTGCTTTGTTCCGATAACACTGATACCAATTTTAGAGCAAAATTTAGAAGAAAAACGCCCCAGCCACTTTCCGGCGATTTCTCTACGACTTCATAAAACATTGAGCTAATAGGGGCTGCCGACCTGATCCACCGCCAAGAAAAAACAGGACTGTTTGATCACATCACTTTAATGCGAACGTTGAGGGAATCATGGAGAACCGCGACCCGCGATCCCTAGCCGGTGCGCGCTTCGAGGAGAGACGCGATGCGCTGAAACCGGTCCGGCGCTCCGCTGGTTCGTCGGCACCCCGAGAGATGGCACCAGCGGTCCGCGCGCTGCATAGGCGCTCTGGCTGCGCGAACAGGTGCGCGTGGAAGACAGTCAGATCGGAGAGCCGGTCTGGGAGATATCTGGGAGTTTAGCATAGCGAGTAACGCCCATAACAGAGAGTTTTAGCATAGCGGCTAGCGGAGGCTCACGCTACGAGGGATAGGGGACCCTAGCAGGAGGTTGAGGTGAGGAGGAATGCGCGGGAATGGTGAAGGAACTAATCCCCGTACCGGAACGGCGCCTGCCCAGTCGTGCCCCGCTACCCGCCACCGTAGCGTTAGCGGCGCCGCTATGCTAAAACTCTCTAATGCTACGGCGGCGGGTGGCGGGACTGGGCAGGTGCACATTCGTTATGGTAGGGAGGATTCGTTACGCGAGCCAGCCTTCGCCATGCCCGCGCATTCTCTCCACTGAGGGGCAACCTCCTCGCCCTCCCCGCTCGCGCCTGCGCAGTCGGGTCCCGGTAACCCGCCGCCGTGAGCCTCCGGTAGCCGCTATGCTAAAATTTTCTATCGGCGGAACAGCGCGGCCGCAGCGGACCACATATTTCAGTTGGCGACTGCTTTTATCACGCGCCGTGAGTGCCTGCCTTCCGTTTGCAATCACGACCGGACGGCGTGATTCGCGGACGCCGTCGAGCTTTGTGCTCGCATGCTTTGGGACTTCCGAAATAAACGGCTGTGCTTCGGCACTATTGTCTACTGTGTTCTCGTATCGGCGAACCTCGCTGGGCTGCCGTAGGTGCGGGGCCCACGTGGTTGACACGCTGGGATGTAGCGTTGTGGCCTACGCCGGACCGCATATTCCACAACGTGCAGTTAACACATATATTTCAGTGCTGCCCATATTAAGTCACTCCTCCCCATACTACATCACTGTGGCGCAAAATTTGAAGGTTTTCAACATTTCTTGCGTTTTTTAAAGAAACTTATTTCACGGCTGAATGGAGCTGAGTGAGTTACCGAAGGCTAGGTCTTCCAAACTGAACAAACTTGCATTTCGTATCTATGGCCCCTATGCTGCTAGCACAGCCGCCAAATTCGTTCCACACAAAGTAAACTAAGAACTTCCGCGAGTTTGCGTGGCCTGATTGGTCATCCAGCGCCTTGCCAACTTCCCCTCGATGGAAACAACGCAAAACGAACAGGAACCTCAGAAAGTCAACAGCGGACACACCAGAAAACGTACCACGGGAACTTACCAAGAACCATGGCAGTAAAAGTTAAACATGGTCTAAGGCACATTGGGAACGAAGAAAACATGAGCCTTGCCAATATACCTCATTAACGCAATCATTGTGAAAGCACAGAACATTTACAAAATGGGAACCGGAAACCCCCCAACAGGTATACTATAAGCTTTGAAAGAAACGTGCGTAGACCCTTGGGTACGTACACATTGCCAAGCATACGTTGGTCCGACAAATAGAATCCTCGACGACGACTAATTTACCCTTGCAGTTCTGACCGCAGCCATCAGGAAATGTAGTTAAGTTACCGGGGCCAGACTAAATAACCACACTTTGTCTCACAGGCATTGTGAACTTCTCATAAAAGACAGGAATGATGTGGGGACAGAGAAATAACTTGTATATATGGCATGGGAAGAAGACAAGATGATATTCATTTTGTAGCCAATGAAACCAATAGCTCTGAGCAATTGACTTACCAACATGCATTACTCCCTCTCTGAAACTCAAGGAACGAATGGCGCTCCACCGACGCCAAGGTTACCTAAAAAAACGAACATATTCATTTTCAATATGCTGGATTTCAGGCCGTAATCGTCGACGCAGTACGCACTTTTGGCCGCCCGGAAGGAACCCACAGGAAAACCCAGTATGGATTAAGGCCATTTTCGCGGTAGGTTTCAAGAAGGCGTAAAGTCACTTGGACCACGAAACCGAACTGAGGGAGCTCACAGTGGCTAACTGAGGGCCAAATATGTGAGAACTACGCCAAAGCACTCTTTTAGGAGAGAACCTTTGAGACGTCAAAAGGGGACCAGAAAGTGACAACACCCCACACACAAGTCAAATAACAAAATGGATCTAAGCCACGGTGAAGGTGGTTCGACAGTGAAGCTGTAAACGACACCCTCAACGACTGCCCATGCGACGTCAATTTCATTCACACAGGGCCCTACAGAGTGAAACAGAGACTATGGCAGCCGTTACCCGAAATTCGCGGTGGCGGCGTCCCGAACGCAGCCAAACGTTCAGGACGCCGGCGCAGGATGATTCTTTGTGTAGCCAGTAGTAAGTAGTCGGGGTTTTCTGCTGCACGCGGACACGAAAATTTGCTTGGTTGGTTAGAGCTATCCTGCTTCGCAGTGAAATTGGTGAGAGCGTGAGCGGAGGAACAGCACTCCGGAAGCAGGGTCGGGGGAGGGCCCTGACGAAAAAGTGCGATGAGCGCTCCACGACAAATATAAACAGCTGCGACAATCGAGGGAAGGCTGCGGCCGCACCTGCAATACAGGCCGCCTTGGGAGGTGAACTGCGACCAGGGCGAACAGGATGCTCCTGGCGATGGCGAGCGAGCGGAACCAGCTTCGCGGGGTGTGTCTAGTCCCGTCACTCGGGGACTATAGTTCATACAAGCTAGGTGCAGCACTGTGGAGGCTACATGGAGGGCGCCTAACTCGCTGTGAAGGGGGTCCTGAAAGAACGTTGCCTTCTCCGCTCTCGGCACGTGGAACCGCAAGGCCCCCGCGCCTTTTGTCGCTTTCCTTCATGGTGAGTTCGGCGCCCTGAAGAGGCGCACTGTTGACAACAATGTAGCCTCCACAGGGCCGCACCTAGCTTGTGGAATGAACTATAGACAAGTGGTGACAGGCGCGGCCACAATGTTCAGCAGAATGTCCACTTCTGCTTTCGCCTTCACATTCAAAAGAAAGTTGCCAAGCGTTGCAAGCTGGCGTCGAATAAATACCATGTTCGCCGTACCTGTGTTGAGCACGTGCACGTCGATTGGCTGGCGCGTGCTGTACAGCTCGTCCGTGCAGAAGCCGCCGAACGAGTACACCTCGTCGTTGATGGCGACGGCCGCGTGTCGGGCGCGGCACGGCCCTCCTTCCAGGCGCACGGTCCACATGTACGACGGAGCGACAGGGCTCCTGCGCTGTAGTTTTGGTAGAGTTCCTGTATATAGCTCCCCTAGGGGAGCAGAGTTGAGCGTCCATCCACCATCTTGAGTTCCAGTTCGTGCGGGAAAGCCACCATTCTCGCGTGAAAAAGCTGCTGCCGGGCCGCCGCGCCAGTGCAGCGGCGAGGAGGAGTGGCGAGGAGCGGCCGGCAAAAAACTGGCGCACGATATTGGACCGCTTATCAGATGAGCGGCCGCCGCTGCCCGCCGCTTCCACAACCGCCGATGCCCAGTAGAGTAGAACTGACTGTGCGCAGCACTGAAAGCGGGCTTTCTGTCGAACTGGAACCCGCCGCATGTGGCAATCAGACGCGCAACTCTGCGCTAAGCGATATACAGGAACTCTAAGGGTCTATTCGTTTCACCTGCACCGCGTGAACCAGTTCAGGCGGTGCCGCACTTCGCCGTTCGTTTCAGCGGTGCAGCTCGCGGCACCTGAACCGCGCCGTTCGATTCACCGGTGGTGCCGACGGGTGCAGGCCGGGTTCACGGCTTTGCCTGCACTTTCTGCCGAGGAGGTGCAGGAGCAGACGAAAAAAAGTGCAGGGCTGGTTCCGCCGATGGCGGAACCCACTTTGCACCGCTGTGAACTGGTTCAAGAGGTGCAGCTAAGCTGAATCGAATAGACCCTAAGTTTTGGTAAGGTCCCTTAAGTTTTGGCGACATGCAGCGCCCCTAGTGGCCGTCGCCCTGGGTAGTACAAAAGCAGACGACCTCCCCGCCGCCCTGCATGTCTTTTCAACTACAAGCCAGAGCGAAAGTTGGTTGTACTTAATTTAATCACATTGTGGTTGCGTTAAGGCGAATGTATACTGAATAAAATGCTCTTAAAGGGACACTGAAGTGATATGTAAACATTGCGGGATTACTAGCGCAAATTGTAGTCCGGAGTCCTCAGGCCATGTTTCGACCACTCTATAGGGCGTTTACGCGATTTTATTAGTAGAAAAACCAATCGGAAAATGCGTGTCCTCCTCTCTTTACGCTCGCCCATTTTCTGTGGCGTTTGCGTGTGACGTCAGGAGGGGATGAGCTGGCAATGGCTGCGCCACGGCTGCGACTACTGCACGGCTCCCCGGCCGACAGAGTCAGTCGGCCCAGCGTTTCGTCCGCCGGCCGCCGGCGGGTCGTCGCAATCAAGGAGGTTAAAAAAAAATTGCTTGGTCGCAATTCGTTCGCTTAGTTGAAACGAAGCCAGGACACGTTTGTTAATGGAAGAATGTGCCTTTCTTTACTTGGTTTGGGTACACTGTTCTAGCTCCAAGTCAAGTAGGTCGCTTCACACAAGCGCTGCACAAGCGGACGCTTCGCTGACTGGTACGCCAGTAGGAAAATATAAGGGCCCTTGAAGGTGGGCGGGAGAAGAGTCAGCGAAGTCAATATAGGTACTAAGGATGCAAAATCAACTGATACTTTTACCGTACAGCGTAAAACTAGGGTGCGGGAAGCACTTTTTTGCGCAGGGAGCGGTCAGCAGCACGACTACGCATCTGCGAACGCATTTCCGTCTACGAAATGCAATTGCTAGACGTGAGCTACTGTGGAAACTTGGGCGACGCTTACTGCACGATCGCAGTACCACAAATAGTCACCTAAGCTGCTTGAAATGCCAAAACTAAATAAAAGTGTAAACCGTTGTACAATATATGACCTATATTAGCAAGGCCTTCGCGTCCCGCTCCGTG